>PVKS010001386.1:87063-143691 GCA_004027875.1 Aplodontia rufa | reverse complement strand
AGGGAATTTTATCTGTCAGCAGCAGTAGCTGAAGTGGGCAATTATCCCCATTAACCTTTCCCCAGGTTTATCATGATTGTTATGCTAAAACAAAAATGAGGAATCCATTCAATGAAACATAAATATACATGGTCACCAATTCAATCATTTTTATAAGTACTTTACATAAAATGAATGTTATTTAGGAAGATGTGATACCTATAAAAGTGCACTGTCTCTCTACAGAAATCCCCACGTCATTTCTTATTAAAAAAAAAAATGCCCTTTTCCACTATTCTCTTTATGACCCAAATTCTGGTGCAATAGTCTCACCTCAAAGCAAATGATGAAGGGATTTGTTTCAGAGATTTAGTGTGGATTTACAGAGAGAGGAAAAAAGACTACTCCTTTTACTACTCACTCCCATCTCATTTTCCATGTTCATTTCAGTAGCTTTCAGTCTCCCAGTGCTACCTGCCTTCTTCCCTGTCCCATGGATTCCCATGGAACTGCTGTTAATGTAATCATTCCCCTGCCTCCAAGCACTATTATATACTCCTATACTACAAGGCTCTTTTTATTGGCATTCCTCACATTTATAAGCAAAGTATACTAGAGCTACTGGAAGTAAGTAAAACAAGATATTTGCTTCTCTAAAATTGCCATTAATAAATGACATATAAAAGGAAGTAGGTTATTAAGCATAGTTCAGATCACATTTAAAAACCATACTGAATGTTTGGACAAATATATTCTAATATTTAGAAATAAATAAAGACAACACCACATAAAAATAAAACGGCTAAAGTATCATATTTGTATTAAAATATATTGCAAGCATTTTAAACATGCATATTTGAAGTTGGGTAAGGGAAGGTCTTTACCATAAGTTCAAATAAATTCATGCGGACAAATAAAATTAAATATTTAGTAAGCACTCATTATATGGAAGATATGTACAAGATTCAGTGTTGTAAAACATGTGTACACATAAAACTAAGAAAGTACAATGCAGCATGAGAAAGTGCTTAAGGAACTCGGATGAGAAATCTGGGGCTGCAGTAGGAGTTTCACAAATAATATTTGTACTTGGTCTTAGAAAATAATTCCCACTTTATCAGGTAAAATGTAGAGGAACTATAAGAGGAAAGATTTTATCTGGCTTTAGTATCTCACTTTTATGACAGCATATGCTAAAAAAGATATTTATAATAATCTGAAACATGATTGACTCTTTCATAAGAGTTCACTTATGGAGAAGTATAGGGCTAAGACCTCTCAGACAGCTAACGTCTGGGAAGGAAACACTGCTCTTGAATCTTCTCTGTAACATTGTGGAGGCTGGAACAAAACCCAGGCTTGAGTGAAAGGTCCAGCTCATGTGCTACACTCACCAAAGTTGAAGCAACACATAATCTAGGGGAACCATAGACATGGGGGAAAGAAGAGTGAGAGAGGGAAGAGGGAAGGATGATTGGGGAGGGATATGAGGAGGGGAATCAATAATGTAGCTTCTCTTTACTCTTCTGAGAAGCCAAATAATACATATGTAAGCATTTAATTCTGGAAAATGCGCAAATTATATATATGTAGACATATATATATATATATATATAAATATAGGAAAATCAAGAGATGGGTGAGGGTGATGTGGGGGTGAGTCTGGATTAGGATCAAGGGCATATTGTATTGTTACTACATATGCATTTATGATTGCACAGCAACACAACTCTTCAATAAAATTTAAAAAATAAAAAAGTTACAGAAGAATGTTGGTTATCTTTCATCCAGAAAGTGTAAAGCAGAGAAATAGGAAGACAGTTCATCGTAGGGGTGCATGAATCATATAGAGCTGATTCTAGCTAGTGATGGAACTATAAGGCGTTTCTGTTTCTCAAATGTTGTACTCCATCTCACTTTGTCAATTTTCCCTTTAACAGTTAGTTTATGATCATGAACAATAGTGAAAATCAAATAAATAGAAAGCCTTGTAGTGGACTGGAAGAATTAATGTTCTTAATATGTCCATAATATTCCAAGTTATCTATAAATTCAATGCTATTTCTGTCAAAAGTCCAATTTGTATTTTTCTAGAAATAGAAAAACTTTCCTAAAATTTATATGAAACCACAAATCACCAAAGCAGTCTCAAGAAAGAACAAAGAAGGCTGGAGTGGTGGCTCAGCAGTTAAAGCGCTTGTCTGACAAGTGTGAGGACACAGGTTCAAACCCCAGCATGACGTACACAACTACACGTTGGAACAACCAAAAGCCACATGAAAAACTAAATAAAATTGATTCATTCTCTCTCTCTCTTTCTCTCTCTCTCTCTCTCTCACTATCCATTCTCTTTAAAAAAAAAAGAATAAAGAATAAAACCTGATTTCAAAATATATTGCTAATTATAATGAAAACAGTACGGTATTGGTATAAAAATGGACATGTGGACCAATGGAACAGAATATATATCCCAGAAATAAAATGATGCTTGTGAGGTCAATCTTCTACAAGTGTGCCAAGAACATAAAATGAGGAACGAATAACTTCTTCAACAATATGTTGTTAAAACTAGATATCCCAATACACATTTATTTTGATATAACCAGTTCTATGCTCTACCAAATTGGTCATTTCTTAAAAGGAAATTCACTGTAATTTGCATATACATCAATGACACTTGCCTCTAAAGTCATGTTTATAGTATCTTAATTTGTAGTCTAGAAAGAGTTCTGAGACAATGTCTCTTTTCCATATTCATTGATGATTCTTAAGATGAAAACTTACAATTCAATGTCCAATATTCTAACAATATGGAGATGTCAAAGAGCCTGTCAAAGAATTACAGCTCTGTGTGAACTGCCCTTGAGAGGGAATCCATCGAGAGGCACATTCTTTTCCCTTGCACATTCCATAGTACCTTCTGGCTCATACTTGGTGTCCTGAGGTGGTGCCTGTTCATTTCCCTCCATCGTCTAGCATGCTTCCCATGTTTATGTTTGCTTTTCTTATAAGACCCACTGGGACTCTGCTCTCTCAATGGTTGCCTATAAATTAAATTTAAATTTGGACATATTCATTTTGTTTTAAAAACATGTAAACTAGGGCTGGAGCAGTGGCTCAGCAGTTATAGCACTTGCCTGGCATGTGCAAGTACATGTGTTCAAATCCCAGCACCACGTACACAATGAAGTCTCGGAACAATGAAAGCCACATGGAAAACTAAATATGATTGATTCTCTTTTTTTTTTTTCTCTCTCTCTCTCTCACTCTGTCCCTCTCTTTAAAAAAGAAATAGAAACTATACACTAGAAAATTCTACCTGACCAAATAGAAAATTATTTTCATGAAACCATGATCTATCTTTTAATTCTTGAATCCCATGCAATATCCCCCATCCATTAGCATGCAATTATGAATAGACCAATGATAAATGTCATGATGTGGAAAAATTATGATCTCCAAATTAAACCTGAGGCCTCTGTTAACCACTGGGTATATTCACAATTTATAATCTGATTATATAAATATATCTTAATGCAAAAAAAGTAAACAATCCAGGCATCCTTACAATCTGGGAGGGAAGAGAGTCAAAAAATTTATATCTCACTGAAGAGCCAATCAGAAAGTGAGAGCCCATCATCTCACTGAAATCTAGAATCCAAAGTATAATTGATTGTTTTCTCTAGAGATAGAGGGACAGTGGGAGAAAGAAAGAGAGAGAACTCAATTTTATTTGGCTTTTCTGGTTTTCATTGCTCTACTACTTAGTTGTGTATGTGGTGCTGGGGTTTGAACCCAAGTCCTCATGCATGCAAGGCAAGCACCATAACTGCTGAGCCACCGCTCCAGCCCCAATATAGTTGAATTTTAAAGACAGAGGCAAGAAGTTAAAGGTAAATAATGGAACCAGGTCTTTGGAAAGCGATAGCTATGGTTTGGGTAAGTGTCCCCAAAAAACTCATATATTGAAGGCCTGGTCCTCAATGTAGTAATGTTCAGAGGTGGGAATTTGGGAAGCTATTGGATCCTGAGAGCCCTGACCTAATCAACGGACTAATCCATTAAGGAATTCACATCTGACAATTGAGAGGTGGTAGAAACTTAGAAAGTGGAACCTCTTTGGAGTTAGTGTTTCTTTGGGTGTATGTTCTTAGGGATCATATCTTGTCTAGAGCACCTTCCTCTCTTGCTCTCTGGCTGCCTTGTGATCAGCTTGCCTCTGCTGTGTCCTTCTGCCATGATATTTGCCTTGTTTCATGCCCAAAACAATCATGCCAGTGAATCATGGACTAAAACCTCTGAAACAATGAACCAAAATGCATCTTCCCCCTTTAAAGTTATTTTCCTCAGGTATTTTGTTACAGCAACAAAAAGCTGACTAACATAGCAATGGATGATTGAAGACAAAGATACAGATGAGAAACTGCTCACAATGGTGTGAAAGAATCATAGCATAAGGGTGGAAAGTCCCTAAAATTTAGGAGTTCAAGAAAAGTCATATTGGGAAATGAGACCATCTTATATTCAGACATTCTTCAATGCCAATGAGTTATAATATGCTCTAATAGGAAACTAAACAATTACACTTGGGAGATTGAACTAAAATTACTGAATAATTTCTATGTTGCAGATATTTTCTACATGTCATTTCAAGTAATTTTCTCATTTTCTTTGTGGTACAGTTTTAATTAACTCCATTTTAATAAAGAAAACTAGAAAATAGTGTACCTGCAACAGGAAATATTTTCCAACACCAAAGTATACTTTTCTCCACTACTCTAGTTGTCCTTGCATGAAGGAGATTATCTCAAAGGAAAAGGCATCTTTTGTGGGCATAGACATACTCTCCCTCCGTACAATGGTCGCTTCACATTTTATGTTTGCATGCTAGTGTGTGTGTTTGTTAATCTGCGGTTGAAGTCTGTTTCTGTTCCTTGGTGTGGAAATGTCTCTTCTCAGTGTCCATTCTGTGTCCTCTTCAGCGCACTGCACACAGGGGATCTGACACTACTTGACTTATCTAAGGAAGGTCCTGACTTTTCTGTTTAGCATTTACAGGAATTAATTTCCATACAAATGAGATAGACAAATGCGTGTGAAGATAATTAATGTTAAAACAAACTGATATTGGAATTAACATGAACTGAATATACTAGTCAAGAATTTAGCCAAATAGTTTTGGAATAAGCAGGAGCAAGTTAGGCAGACACCCTCTTCAGTTTCATTCTTTGTTTTTTTCTTTCTCTCTTTCTTTCACTCATACTGAGGATTGGACTCAGGAGTACTCTACCATTGTGCTACATCCCCAGCTCCTTTTATTTTTTATATTGAGGCAGAGTCTCCTTAAATTGCTGAGGGTCTTACAAACTTTCTATTCCTGTCCTTAAACTTGCAATCCTCAGCCTCCCAAACCGCTGGGATTACAGGCAGGTGCCACCATTCCAAGCTCCCTGGCTCATTCTCTTATGGCAGGGCCTTTTTCTGTTCAACAGGAAATGTGCTGTACACCTACAAAGTTTCAGGGAGTCAACCATTATCTAGGTATTCCCCAACTCCTGAATTGCCTCGCAGATGCTTGAAGGATCCGACAAAGATGAACACATGAAGGGAGTAACAAATAAAGATTGAAATTGGTTAAAACTACTGTTACAGGGTTTCAATAATGTCAACCCCCTTCTTCCCCAGCAACTAGAGATTTCAATTCCTTGAAAATACAAAAAACAAATGTCATTCTTTATAACTTTTGAGAATTGGCTAAATCTTCACAAAGCAAATATGTCTAAAGAAATCCTTTGAGCACAATGAAGATTTTGGGAAAAAAAAATTAACAATTTGATCCAGTTTCCTCTTACAGTCCCTCACCATGCGGGAAGGATGATTCCTACTACTCACATACTTACCTGGAATCAAAAAACACCAGAGTTTGCTAACAAGTCCTTTACAACTTCATATGTTTCTTCCTTGTATTCTTATGATAAGACCGCTTTTATATGGTGGAAATCTTCCAACCGTAAACAAAGAAAAATTAAGCTGAAAACCGCTAATGTTAAGTTTAGGACTTGCAGAAAATATCGGCTAGTGCACAACAGCTGCCAGAATAAGACACTTGTACTCATAGAGATGATTTTTCTTACAGAAATTTGAAAGAAATTGTAATGATGAATCATAAACCCTGCTATAAATAAGTTATGACTGCAAATTGCCAGATACAGCAACATTCTCATTAAAGTCCATTGTCTTCGAAGACAAAATTGCCTCATTTATTATTTCAGTGGACTCAAACCAATTTAGAACAATTAAAGCCTGCATTATCAAACATGCTGGATATGCACTGCAAATACATTAAAAGAGAAACAGGTGCTATTTCAATCTGATAGGATCAGTCACTGACATCCACTATACAAAGCATGCCACTTTCTTGTGGAAGCAATTTAGAGTGTCTCACTGAATGAATGCCAATTTCCAATGAGTCAAGGACAATAGGGCATCTGCCTATGCCAACTGGTTCATTCGTTCATTCAATCAGTCCTTCTACATTTCTACTCTACCTATCAAGTGCCAGGTAGTGTTCCAGCATGGTGGGATTCTGAAAGAAGAAACACATTATTTAAACTCATACATATTTTCTAGAAGTGGAGAAGTGGCATGTAATTAAATAAGAGTAACTGGAAGTTGAAATTGAGCAGTGATTATAGTATTTGGAACTTGAAGAAAAACTCAACATTAATTGGAGATGCCGAGAAAATCTATGAGAAATTGACATTTTGTTAACTAAGAAATGAGGACCCTTAGAATACTACATGTAGATACTAAAAGAAGAATATTCCACATAAAGAACAATAAACGGGGCAAAGAGGGACTAGAAACAGATCAAATAGTCAGGACTTTAGAGCAGATAGAGCATTAAAGTGGATCATGATAGATAAGGCTTAAAAATCAGAGAAAATTGGAAGCTTAAAGAAAAATACCTAAATTTCTTTGGTAAATTTTGAGACATGATTATGAGTGTGCATATGAATTAATGCAACCAGAATGGACAGGAGAACACAGGAATATGTATTCATGCTGTAATATTTGAGTATTCTTTCAAAGAACAGAAACATCATGTAACTTCTATGTTATATATGGAGAAGTAGAATGTGATGATAAAGTGTGTAACCAATCTGAAAAGGCAAATACAAAGGTTAGAACTTTGAAAATTAGATAATTGCCATTGTATTAGATGTTAAGAAAGATAACATAATAAAATTGAAGTATTCATTAAAAATTTCTAAAAAGTATATAGAAAATGAATAAAAGTATGAAGATTAAGGAATTCAGATATCAATGCAGAATTTAGCAAAACAGGAAAGGATTCCTGGAGAATACAGAAGGGAGAACAGCATGGAGATTAGAAATATTAATGAAATCGGAGGTAATAAAATGGATTTTAAAATCCATTTTCTAAGATGTTGAATTAAAGGAGATACTTCTGTCATGCATTAGCAATAAAAGGCATGAGAGAAGTTTCACAAGTAACCAGTCAGGAGAGTCAAAGGAAGGGCAGCTAAAGGTGTTGTAGACATTAACTGAACCAATCAAGGTACATACGGTCAAGTGTGGGGGGGTGCATGCCCATAAGCCCCCAGCAACTCGGAGGCAGAAACAGGAGGATCACAATTTCAAGGCCAGTCTTAACAACTTAGCAGAGGCCAAGAAAATTACAGGGACCCTGTCTCAAAGAAAAATAAAAACAAAAGGATTGGGAATGTTGCTCAGTGGTAAGGTGCTCCTGGGTTCAATCTCTTGCAAAAATAAATAAACATTAAAATTAAAAATTTTTACAAAAGTATATTATGGCTCTATGGTTACAGCACTTGCCTGACATGTACAAGTACACAGGTTCAAACCCCAGAACCGATGTATACAACTAAGTGTAAGAGCAATGAAAGCCATGTGAAAAACTCAATAATAATTGAATCTCTCTGTCTCTCTGTCTCTCTCTCTCACATTAAAAAATTAGAGAATGTAAATAAAATTATTGAGCTAGATATATATAAACATAAAAATATCAACCAACTGACATGAATAGAAATAAAAACTCTTAAAAATTTTATAACTATTCAATTAGTATGTGTAATCAAGCAAATAAACAAAATTCTTCACAAATGCACCTCCTAACCAGATGGCATTATAAGTAAATTCTTTTAAGAATTCAAGGAAGAAATATTTTTCATAATATGCATGTATATGAACACACACTATCTTGTTTAGCAAGGATAAAAAATTTAAAATCAAGATCTAAAAATTGACTGCTTCAATGAACTAGAAATAAAAAGAAAATCACCATTTAAAATTGCACATCTTTACCATATCATGTATCAATATGTATTTGATCCATATGATGCATTTAAAAATGAATTTGTCAAAAAATGTATGGAGTATTTATATTAAAGTGGACAAGCTTTGTTGATATGGAAGAAGATATCAATAAGTGAAAAGTTATGCTATGTCAATAAATTAAAGTTATTTAAGTGATGTTAATTTTTTTTCCAAATTGCTTTATAATACAATTTGTGATGAAACTCCCTAAGGGGGTATGCATGTGTATATACATGCATTCTGGAAATTCAAAAGGTTATGATAAATACAAATGGTAAGCTAGCCCTTAAATAATGATCTTAGAAAATGTATCTGAAAAAACACTTTAAATTTTAATACTTAGCCATAAGTTTGACTATCAAGGAAGAAAATGGAAAACGGCATGTGCAGGAAAAAATAATGGAAGCAAATACATTATAATGTGTCATCAAGATGGCCACTGTTTCACAAGGAATCAGAGAGTCTTGGGCAGCCAGGATAACTCTGAGCAGGCTGTTACAGCAACATGGTGCCTCAGAAGCTGGCACAAAAGAAGTACACAGAAAGACTTCACCTACCAACTTTCACCCATGTTTTATCTCTCATTGACCAACTTTGATGTCACGGGGAATTAGCCCAGCCTCTTTGCCAGTGGATGGAATGGGAAGTCTTACCCCACGTCCACCACATGGTAGTTATATCAGAACTGAGAACATTGAGAGAAGCCAGAGATGTCTCCAGGTGTCGACGGGACTGGTGAACCCAGCTGTCCCACAAAGTCAAGTCAGTTGCTTTGAGGCCAGGCAGGACCTGACCTCATACAACTGATAAAATCCAAGGTAATGCACTGATGCTTATAGTACAACAAAGAAGATTGCATCGGGTAGGAAAACTAAATGCTAATCTCAGATAGTTATTATTTTATGACACTGAATGGGTAAATAGGCCAAAGGAACAAAAAAAAAAAAAAAAGAGAGAGATCTTTGAAATACAGCAAGGCTATATGGGAATGATTTATGACAAAATTTTATGCTGCTGGTAATGCTCAATTTATGGAGTTGGATATTAATTATAATAGTATTGACTTTATCAAACTATTTGTCAAATTGATTTTACTTATTAAATTGTGAGTTTGAAAACTATATTCAATTAAAAAATAAAAATCATGCAAATATTCCTATTAAGGTTAGCTGTCTTCTTTTACATTTGTAACACTTCTAAATTTTAAAAATCAACTTCTCTGTTTATAAAGTATCCTTCAGGGATTTTGATTAGGTTTGCATTGAACCTATGATCAACAATGGGAGAAGTGACAATTTAATAAAACACTGGTTTTCCCAACCCATTAACACAGCATTTCTCCTCATTGGGTTGACATTTATTTCATTTTCCAGTGTTTTACTTTTTTTACCATACATATTCATCATATATCTTATTAAGTATGTACCTAGGTATCTCATTTCTTTGCTGTTATTGCAAATGTTATTATTCTTACTGTGTACTTTGAATTCTAATTATTAACTGCGCATATGTAGATGTGAGTTGATTTTTGTATATTGACCTTGTATCCTGAAACTCACATATTAATTCTAACTTTTGTTTTGTTTTGTTCTGTTTTGTGGATTGAGGGGGGGGCTATTTTCTCAGTAGCTAATTATGTTGTTTATGAATGAACACAGATTTATTTCCTAATTTTTAATTTTTTTCAATAAATCCTTGGAAAACCTTATTTTATTAGAAGTATGAATGTGTTGCTTTCAGCATTAGATTAAAAGAAAACAAAAGTATATTTTAGGGATTTCCTTAAGTTTATTATAAACATCAAAGGTGAAGGTGTGCGTTTAAGATTCAAATTTGAGTGTCATCCCTTGGCCAGTTATTCCAGACACTCATGAAATTCTAAGTAACTCTTTAGGAAATTATTTCTTGGACTATGAGCCTATCTGGGCTCATTTTGATTTTCTTTAAAAGAGAATTAATTTTATTTAGTTTTTTATCTTGTCTTCTTTGCTCTGACACTTCATTGTGTACATAGTGCTGGGGTTCAATTTTTAATTTTCCTACAGAGTTTGATCCTCATTGTATGGATGGTGAGCAGCTCTCATGTTTACGCTACACATTCCCTGTTTTAGCTTTGATAATCTTACATCTTAAAAAATAAAGTCTCTGCTTAACAAATACCAGGTCTAGATCATCCTTGAAGTAGGATGCTAATATAGCTTCAAAAAGTATTGGTCCTGGGCTGGAGCTGTGGCTCAGCGGTTTCAGCGCTTGCCTGGCAAGCACGAGGACCCGGGTTCAAACCCTAGGACCACGTACACAACTAAGTGTTGGAGCAATTAAAGCCATGTGAAAAACTAAATAAAGTTGTTTCTATCTTTCTCTGTCTCTCTCACTGTCCCTCTCTCAAAAAAAAAAAAAAAAAGAGTATCGGTCCTGCTATGAAAAATCACATTAAATATTTATTGAAATATTAATGCTAACATTTTAAGGTGTACTGAGCATAAAATGTGACTAATCAGTCTTAGCTGTTTTATCAGTTTTTCAAGTCGGTTTATCTTCTTAGAGATTTCTGTCTGTAATTTGGGGATATTGCAAAGTTTAAACATTATTCATATAAACACCAGTTAGATAAATGTTATATGATTATTTACATAGCACCATCATTTATATACCAACATTTATGTAAAATGCACAAACAGTACAAGCCCCACCCTATAACCTGGAAAATTATAGTTTTCTTTACATAATCTCTGGGTGTGTACTCTGACCTGGCAATATGTATGCAAAATCATCAGAGAACTAACTGGCATACAGGCACTACATCTGCCATTTTTTATATTTCATTGAGAAATGAGCCTCATTAAATCTTACTGACTTTGCTGTCTGAAATTTTTCATTATGTTTACCTTTTGCCTGCTGAGAGAAACAACTAAACAGTATGTTCACTGTTGGGGCTGCTTAGAACACTCCAAAAGAAATGGGAATCCAGTGTCTTCTGTAATAATAATTTTAATTCATGCAATGAAATTATTTTTCATAGTAGATTAGTTACTTTGCCTATCAGGGTGTGAAAGGTGCCTTTATTTAGGAATGATGTTATTAAACACAACGACTGGAAAAATAATAGGGAAAACATTCTATAAATGATTCTGCTGATACATAATAATATAAAAAGGATGTCATGATGTATTACTTAGTGGAAAAATGAGCAAATTATTAAGTTATATGTGATATTTTTACACTCTTTTTAAATATCTAAGTGTAAAAAACAGAGTTCATAATAACAGAATGAGTGAAAAATCACCAAAATAATAACATTGCGATGTGTTATTATAGATACTTACCAACATCATTTTGCTTCTATAGTTTTGAATGGTGAAACCATTCAACTAATTAAATTATAAAAAGTAATAGTTTCTGATTATTTGTATAGCTAATGTAAAAGCAATGCTGTATCATCAAGTGGACTTTAAATCAAATTCTGGTTCCACCTTTTATTAATTATGTGACAAGGTATTTACACTTTATGATTCTTAGGATTTTCATTGGCATAATGGAAAAATACCTTTCTGAAATGAAATTAGATATGCAAAAATATTTTGACTTAGTTGCTCAGGAGGCTGAAGCAGGAGGATCGCAAATTGAAAGTCAGCCTCAGCAACTTAGTGAGGCCTCAAGCAGCTTAGCAAGATCCTGTCTCAAAATTAAAACAAAAAGGGAGGTTTAGGGTTGTTTAAGCACCACTGGATTCAATTAATTATATACTTCAACTGATGTATAAATTCCTAGTATTGTTTTGAAATTTTTGTTATTTTGCGATTTTTAAATAAAATTTAAATTCTTAGATTAGAATTTTAAATTTACTGCTGACTGACTTGTGTATTTGGAAAACTAAAGAAGTTAAAACCTATGTTAAAACTAAAAAAAAGCTATATGAAATTTGTAGTCAAATCGTTAGTGGAAATAAAATATGTTCCCTATAGGTGTATCTCTTTGTTGTTGTTTTAAATCCTAAGTAATAGTTGTAAAAATTATTCATCTATTGTTTATATGCTATTCTATTTTAAATATGTGAATGAATATAATTATAATTATTATGGTTTTAAAGTTAAAATGAGTTAGATCAATTTAGACATTTTCATACATCATTATGCAAAAAAAGAAAAAAATCCGAAATTTTGTGTGTTTTTATGTTTTTCTGAAATTCTTATCTAAAATAATCTTTGTTTAAAATCATCATCTTGAAAGATAGCTATCACATCAGATTGATAAGGATGTGACCAGATAAGGATGAATTCATTTGTAAATGTTTGGGGAAATGCTTGCAGAATCTGGTTCTGAGAACATTCAGTGACCAAAATGTTTAAAATTCATTGCTTATATTCATCAAGTCTCAGTCTTGTGTCTATTTCAGCTTTAGTATTCTATCTTTATAGCAAAAGAATTTCACGATTTCTGGCTTTATGCTTTTCTTTCCTTATTTATTTGTCATCAACATGTATTTGCATCTGCAGCGACCAGACTACTAAGTGTGAGAACAAAAAGAAACAATATGAGATTTCTGCCATTAATAAGTCACAGATTTATCACAGCCAGATTTCCACATCCAGTTAAGGAAAAATCATCTTGGAGATTTTCTTTTTCATGGTGATCTATTGTTGTGTATTCAGTGCTCAAGAACACATCCGAGCTCATTTCTTCTGCCACTGTTCACCTGCAGAATACATACACAGCCTCTGGCCGCACTAAGTCTAATTTAGGCTCTCCACTTGTCTGAGGCTAAATCTAAATCCTTTATGCAGAGGGAAGCTGTACCAAACTGAGGCATTTGAAGATCCTGAAATCCCTAAGAAATGATGATAGGGTTTGTAGCCTATGTTCACTAGGTACTTTATTAGATTGTATATCAATTAACAAAGATTGAGGGTTGGGTTGCCATGTGTCGTGATGTTTATATCAACTTAACTCAATAACCAAAGTCAATATTCTTCCTGCCTAGAAAACAGTTCTTTCTGATTATGATCACTTTGCTAATAGCATATCAATGTGATAAATGTCAGATTTCTTCAGGGGAAAATGGTAAAATGTTCTCCCAACCACCTCTATTTCTAAGTATTAGCAGAATCTTTATGACACAAAGTAGCTTTTCACAGTGCCCTGAAATCCTTCACCTGAACTAATTTTTACCCTTTGGTAATGTGCCATTTGATTTTCTGTCATGCTTAAAATAGAATTGCAATGAGAAGGAACAAACATGGTTACAGTTAATGAGCTATTTCTTGGGTATTTGAGCATAAAGAAACTTCAAGACTTAAGGGAATGAGCAAAAGTACAAATAAAAATGTTTAAAGACAAGCTAATTTTATTTGCCCAGAAATAGTTTGTTTCTAAGAAGTTCTTTGAATGTCATATTAATATTTCTTTGAAACTTAAGAACTTTATTTTTTCTCAAATATATCACACATTCTATTTTCTTGCAGTGTTATGCATTGATCCATCTTTACATTGGAATTTTCTCAGAATATCATCAATGAACCACATCTGTAAGAATCGTTTGAGGTCCGTGAATAGACAGATGAGCATTCCCAGCTGTATTCCCTGTGCCTAGAACAGTCTGGAACTGAGCTGCATAAATGAACTTATGACAATGCAGTCGAGTTGGAAAACCAAATGATGAAGGGGTATTCTGCACATATGTAGTATGTGAAATATTATAGAAGACACATGCACTTCCTGTATGGGTGGACTTAGCTTACAGATATTCCACATGCCCAGCTTTTCATCAACATGTGTTCACAACTTTTATTATAATCTTTTATTCAAGTTTTCTTTTAGATTATTCCTGCACAGCGTTATTCATTGGCCATTGCACTGGAAGTACTGAGTCTTATGAATTAATCATATTGTTCATAAAGTTTTGCATAGTTTTAACAGATTCTTCTGCAGCAGTGCAGTTACATTTGTAATTCAACTCTCAAGCTTGACCTATTATAACTAGCAAATCCTCAAAAATCTTCTAAGCAATTTTGGTGACGTTTTCCCACTCGGTGAACTAAGTAGGTAAGTCAGGGGCATTTCTCTCATAGTTAAACATTCAAGGTGAGTGCAAAATATTAATAGCCCACTTACAAAACACAGCCTCATTTTGAAATAAAATATTTTAAAATATAAACTAAATTTTTAAAATTTAAGACCTAGTAAAGTATATATTGTGTTCTTTAGTGCTTGGAAATCCTTTATTCAGTGGCATTTTAAATGAGAGAACTTGTGTAAATTCTGGTAACATTATGTCTTATACATGTCATAAAATAAAAAAAATCCACCTCTCAGCACTATTTGAAAAAATTGCAGTGGGGTTGGGGCTGGAGAGGTGGCTCAGGGGTTACAGCGCTTGCCTGGCATGTGTGAGTACACGGGTTCAAACCCCAGCACCACATACACAACTAAATGTCAGAGCAACAAAGGCCACATGAAAAACTAAATAAAAAATTGATTCTGTCTGTCTCTCTCTCTCTCACTGTCCATCTCTTTTTTAAAAAAAAGACAACAAAACAAACAAACAAACAAAAACATTGCTGGCACAAGGAAAAGTCCCCTTTCAATTCTCTGTGCCCTCATCAACTGTGTGCTACACAAAGCAGTTGTGTCACAAGCCCCAGGCTGAGGCAGTAATGTTTTTTTACTAATGCTCTGAGTTAGCAGGCCTGAAGTTTAACTTCTTGGACATTAACAGTTTACGTTGTCTTCATTTTTCACCCCTGATATAGACAAGCTGTATCATAAAATGCAAACTATGTTACATGCACGGGATGTAGAAATGTGGCAGGGCATCTTCCCTTAGGCAGGATCCTATGAAGAGAGAAACCACGTAAAGGAAGAGGAGTTATGCACTATGGGATGCAGAGTATGCCACGTAAGTGCTGGAGAGTCCGAGGAAGGAAAAGGGAAAGTCTAATGGGCAATATCGTGGTGTCATCTGAGCCTACCAGTGAAGAATGGATCTGGAAATGATTAATGTGAACACTTTAGGAAGCATGCCAGGAGAATCTCGAGCTTAGGAGAAGGAAATGGTGCAAATAAAATCACAGAGGTGTGAAAGAATCATGGACCACGTTCAGAAAAATAACAAGCTGCCCAATTTAAAGGAAACATACACAGAAGATGAAAAATGAAGGAACTAAATAGCATTCAAAAGTAAATCAAGAGAAAAAATAACTGGATGTTGTGTATGTATATCTTGCTATTAAAATATATTCAGAGGCTAGAGCATGAATGTTGTAGAGAGAGGGAGGAAAGCTTCATATGAAATAGGTCAGCTGATCGCAATGGGTTTGGAAAAGCCTTGGCTCATGAGCTTGCCCTGGAAAATTGTCATTTTTCTTGGAGTAAGGGAAGAAGATGAGAAGCAACAAAGAAGATTGAAAGGTTTGAAAATAGCCTTGTACGTTGCTGGAAAAGAGAAGCAATGCATATAAATGTAAAAAGAGGAAAGACAGGGAAAGACTGGATATTTTAGAGAAATTGTGTCAGGTCTGCAGATACTCCACCATGCAGGCAAATCAAAATGACAGGAATTGGATTATATTAGGAAAAGTCCTTGGCAGATGACAGCTTGAAAACAGTGGCCTATGTGCCACGTGTATAAATAAGATTCTCAATCTCAAGCATTGGCTTCTTCTCACAACTAATTAAATGAACTAACAAATAATCTAATTAAAAACATAAGAGAAAAATGCTTTACCACCAAGCGATATTTTTATTAGTTTATAAAATTCTTATTGACAGCAATGTAAATGTAATACATGACTAATTTAAATGCAGGTAAAAGCCCAGCCCACATACACATAAACAGGACTATGTTCTGAATTTCATCTCCCAAAACTTATTATTTTCCAAAATCAGGGAAAGAGTGTGCCAAGGAGTTACAGAGGTCCATACTCACACTGTGATCACTTAAAGTGAAGCTATTCTTAAACTAATAAGTCCAATAGATTTTTTTCTTAATTTAGTGATTTGTTTAATGAGCATGTTGATAGCAAATAATAGAAAGATCAGTAGAGTAGAGGGAAGAGAAATGGGGGGAGAAGAAATACTGGAGTTGGAATTGAAATAAGTTATACTCCATAATTTTATAATTATATCATTGATTATTCTATTGTCATGTGTATCAAGAAATAACAGGGAATAGGAGGAAGAGAGGGGAAGGGGCAATACTGGGGACCAAATTAGAACTAGTTACACTAAATGCTTTTAAAATTATGCTATGAGGGCTGGAGCATTAACTCAGTGGTTAGGGTGCTTGCCTGGCATGCACAAGGACATGGGTTTGAACCTCAGCACCACATACACAACAAAGTGTCAGAGCAACAAAAGGCACATGAAAAACTAAATAAAATTGATTCTCTTTCTCTCTGTCTCTTTAAAAAAATTATGGCATATTCTAACGTCATGTATATCTAAAAATAAACCAACAAAAGAAATAATATGCCCAAGAAAAAAAATCTCAAAACTCCATGATTCAAAATAAAATCTGAATGTTCACATGCTGTAAGATGCTCAATCAATAGAAAAATAAAAATGAAATAATTTGTCTATGTAAATATGCATCCAATTTTGTACAAATTTAAAGTTCTGGTTGAACTTATTGAAAGACACATTAAAAATTAGAAAAGAAAATAATGCTTATCTACATGAACTTTTAAGCTGAAGTGATATTTAATTTTCAAGTTATGCTAACAGTGGAACCTAAGAAGCACTAAAATTATTGATATTATAATCCTCCATTAATTAAAGTAAGGGGATGAAAATGACACTTTTAATAATGTAACTAATTCCAAATTATATAATAATTTCAAAAGGAACAACTTTTTCAACTACTCTGCAATTTAGGAAACAGTCATATCAATGTAAACTAGTCATGTATTACGGTATCCACACATGGCTAAGATTTATTTTCATCCAACACTCATTTAAGAAATTCCTTTAAATGGGCATAGCCAGTATATTTCATATAAAATAGAGAAGTATATTTGGATTTCCTTCCAAAATTGTGATAGATATATTAGTATGAGTGTATTACTTGAGGTTGAATATTATTGATTTCACGAGTGAAAAGTTAAAAATGGCCAGATGATAGTTGCACTTTAGTATTTAAAAATTATGTTTTTCTCTTTTCTTGAATAATTCCTTAACTACTGAAGTTGAACTGGGAACTCTTATAATCCAAGAAAAGAAGGAAGAGCACTCAGGCTGCTGTATTTCAGCAAAGGACATCCTCCCAAGCATTCGCAAGATGCTCTGGATCAGCAGCAGCTCTGTGGACACCTGCCAAGTTCTTGGTTCTTTAACTGGAAGGCTGAAAGACACTGGGGAGCCAAGCACACTAGTGTTCACCTGTAGCCCAGAAACTCCGGAGCTGAGGCAGGAGGATTACTAGTTGAAGACTAGCCTCAGCAACTTGGTAAGACCGTGTCTCAAAAATGAAAAAATAAAAAATAAAGACACTGAAATAAAATCTACCTTTTCATAAAACATTGCACACTCTAGAACTAAAATGCTATGGTGGCAGACCATCTGGGTTTAAATCCTAGGTCCACCAATTACCAGCTGTGTAGTCTTTTGGCACAGTACCCTGCCAAGCCACACTGCAGCCTGAGTGTGTGTCTTCGTGTACCCAGAGCTAAATATTCTCCCATATTTCAAATAAGTAGAGAAAATTAATGCAATCTCATTATATATGTATACACACATATGTGTACTTGCTCTCTCTCTGTATATATGTGTACACATATATACAAATATATGTTATGTACATATGTTTGTGTATATGTGCATACATATTGTTCATATATGTATATATGTGTATATACGTAGGTTGTGTACATATATAGTGATATATACAGGAAGAAATGTATATAATACGTAGGAAGATGCATATATGTGGGGATACATATGATGAAAGGAAATATATAGGACAATATATAATTGATATATACATGGAAATATACACATGTAGGGATATATGGAGAGAGAGGGAGAGGAATAGCAACAGGACAGTCTTTGATATACATGAAATGATTAAATCATGCTAACAAAAGGTTTTATGGTTAGAACATTTAAAGTCTCCTTTCTTAGCAATTTTCAAATGCATAATATATTACCATTAATTATAGTCAGCATGCTGTGTAATAGAGCTCTAGGATGCAATTACCCTAAAGGAAGCTTTGTATATTGTGATAAGTATTTCTCCCTGCCTGCACCGCCTAGTAGCTACAATCTACTTTCCATTTCTGGGAATTTGACTTTCTCAGATTCCACATATATGCGAGATCATGTACTTTCTTTTTTCTGTGCTTGGCTCATTTCACTTAGTATGATATCCTCCAGATTCATCAAGGTTATCTCAAATAGCAAGGTTCCCTCCTGTTTTAAGGCTGAACATTATTCTTACGTGTACGTATACCACATTTTCTTCCTCCATCCATACATTTACAGACAGTAGGGTTGATTTCATATGCTGGCTCTCATGAAGAATTCTTCAAGGAATGTGGAAGCTATCTCTTTAATGCACTGATTTCATTTGCACTGGATATATACCTAGGAATAGAATTTTTGTCTTCCATACCAATTCTATTTTCAATTTGGGAGTAAACATCTCTGCTATTTTCCATAATACCTGTACTAACAGTATAGAAAGGTTTCCTTTTATTTACATCCTTGCCAAGGACTTTCTCTTTCATCTCTTTTATAGTAGCTATTCAAACAAATGGGAGGTGATATCTCATTATGGTTTAAATTTATGTTTCCCTGATGATTAATGTGGTGGGGAATTTTTTAATATAATTGTTTATCATTGGATTATCTTCTTTTCAGAAATGTCTATTTAGGCTTTTTGTCCATTTTTAACCATGCTATTTGTCTAATTGCTATTGAGTTGTATGAGTTCTTTATGTATTTTGCATATTAACATCTCAGATGTATAGTTTGCAGATTTTCCTCCTCATTCATATGTTGTCTAATTACTCTGCTATTGTTTCCTTTGCTCTGCAGAGCTTTTTAGTTTAATTTAATGCCATTTGCCTATTGTTATTTCTTTTGTCTGCACTTTTGAAATGATATCCCAAAAATATTTACCAAGACCAACATCTTAGAGATTATCCACTGTTTTCTTCTAGTCATTTTATAGTTTCAAGTCTAAAATTTAAGTTTTCAAGTTGTTTTATTATGAACATCCAGGTTTTTTCCTTTGTATATGTAGATTCAGTTTGCCTAACACCATTTATTGAAGAGATTGTGCTTTCCCCATGGTATGTTCTTGGCACCTTTGTTAAAGATCAGTTGACTATAACCATGTGGCTCTGTATCTGGACACTCCATTCTGTTACATTGGTCTACATATCTGTTTCTGTGCCGGTAGAATGCTATTTTATTATACTTTGTAGTAGATTTTGAAATTATGTGGTATAATGTCTCCAATTTTGCTCTTTTTTCTCAAGATTGTTTTGGCTATACAGAGTCTTTTACGGATCCTTACAAATTTTAGGATTGTTTATTCCATCTGTTAAAACAATTTTCATGGGAATTTGGAAAATGGCTTGAGTAGAACAGATACTTTTTGAATGGGAGTAAAGTGCATTCCTAGACTTGAATTCAGTTCTAATTAGGCAAGCTACTTAGACTACCTAAAAACTAATTGTTTCTTAACCACTTAGAACAGTATTTGCTAGCACATAGTAAGTGCTAATGATATTACCACTACATTTTATTTTACATCTACTATCACTTTTAGAAAACTTGATTTTTCCACGTAACATTTTCCAGGACTTTACATTCCTTGGAAATATGTCTCAAGGTAGGACTGATCTCAGAGCAAAGATTAGGGTTACGTTGGCCATGAAAAGAAGGCATTCTTAGCATGTTTTGTTCACACCTGAGAAAGAGATTACAGAACATTGATTTCCTAAGAAACCCTAATGACAAATCCTGGGAATTTAGTGAAAAAAGCGTGATAAACCTAAGAGAGAAGCAGAGGAATCAGGTACCCTTGCTGAGAAATTTGTTATGGTTATGGTTTGAATGTGAAGTGTCCCCCAAAAAAGTTCTTGTGTGACAATTCTGGAAGGTTGAGATGAAATGATTGGATTGTGAAAGCTTTACCCTATCAGCGAGATAATCTCCTCATAGGGATTAACTGGCAACTGTAGGCTGGTAAAGTATAGCTGGAGGAGGTGGCTCTTTGGGGGCATGCCTTTGGGGTTTATAGTCTATATCTGTTTTGGAGTTGAGCTCTCTGCTCTGCTTCCCAATATGATACCTTGTACTCTCTGCTCCCTCTACCATTCTCTGCTGCCATGATGTTCAGTCTCACCTGGAGCCCCAAAGAATGGAACCAGCCTTCTATGGATTGGACCTCTGAAACCATGAGCCCCTAAATAAACCTTTCCTCCTAAAATTGTTCTTGTCAGATCCTTGGGTCACAGCAGCAAAGAGCTGACTAAAATAATTATTACAGATTATGTTGATAAAATTAATTACAATACTATGACATAAATATAGAGGAAAAGTGTGAAAACAAGAAAATAGTATATTGAAGAAGGTGGCCAAAGTCTGGTGCTTCTCTGTTCTAACTGCCTCGCCCTGCCCAGGTAAGCCCAGCTCAGTGCTGCCAGGGTCTGTGGAGTAATTTGAATTCAAACCCTACCCCTGGAGGAAAGAGGCTTTCTGTATTTGTGACATTGATTATCAGCATGACAAGAACATTTAGTATAATGTCAGTAAGGTATTACTTTTTAACATCTTCAACAGGAAATATATATTAAGAATTTACACAGAAATAAAAATGTTACTTATGTTTTCTGGAAGATCTTATTTATTTTCTGTACTTTGAAAATCCAGAATACAATAGCAGAGATCCCTTTCATAAATATTGTAATCAGATTGAAGATTTCATCCATAGCAGAGAGTTCCCATGATTGGCAATTCCTGAGTGTAGTAATACGAATGTCTGCCTAAGACAGCAGGGGAAACGTCTGAATGTTTTTCACAAATAGTTCCACTGCAGCTTTGCCTTTCATATCAAGAACCCTGGACGGTTTTAAAGAAAGAAGAGCTGTCAGGTTTTGCCTGCACATTTGCTATTGCAGTAGACCGAGTTTTATATTCTTTGGCTGTTCTTTCAGCTCATTTAAATATACAAAAATGTAAATGAGGACTCCATTGCTTCTGAAAGAATGAACTAACCTCATGAATGACTGAATAAATGAATGACCCACTGACAGAAGGAATACAAAATGTCTGACATGTTTTCTTATTCTTGACACCCCCAGTTAATCTTCCACGGTAATAAAACTTGCTCAGTGAATTTGTCAATGTTAAAAATAAAATTAGCCTAAAATGTCACTGGAACATTTTTGAACTGGAAAAAATATCCCAACTCAAAGAAACTTCTACTGTCAAATATTTGATTAGAAGAAATGACAGAACTGCCTGATAACAAAAAGTTCCACATTTTAAAATAATTGAATAAATTTTCTAAGCATAGAAAAGTATATAGGAGAAGGTTGAATAATGTAAATTACCTTTAAATAATAATTGAAAAGTTGTCCATCTAAATTAGACCCACTCAATGCAGGTCATAAAGGACATAACCCTAATAATAATGTTTAATATTATTTTTTCTCCTTTGTGGCTTATGCACTGAGTTTTAAAACATAAAAATTCAAATAGCAGATTGATTACATTTCCTAAATTGTTACTTCATGAACATAGGCATATATGCTCATTTTTCTTTACTTATTTAAGATTTTTTTTAAAAAGTGCATAATACTAATTTTCATCTGACAAGCATATACTTTGGGGATTTAGTGACAACTGTAATATAATCTGTATTAAATTATAGTCCAACGGAAGAGTCACCCAGGCAATCTCAAGGCCAACAGATTTGTGCTGATATACCAAGGAAAAAATAGCCTTGGAATAACAGAGTAGGAAAAGCTTTCTTGGGGCTGGAGTGGTAGCTCAGCGGTTATGGCCCTTGCCTGGCCTGTGCAAGTATGTGAGTTCAAACCCCTGCACCCTTTGTACCCAACAAAGTTTCAGAGCAGCAAGGGCCACATGAAAAACTAAATAAAATTGATTCTCTCTCTCTCTCTCTCTCTCTCTCTCTGTCCCTCTCTTTAAAAAAATATAAAAAAAAGTTTTCTTGGTATCTATGGTGGCTATAAAAATCATTAAAAGAAGAAATTATTTTTAATCCTGCTAAATAAATAGAAAAGAATATCCCTAAACTGTTCAAATATAATACAATGGTGCCTGTTATGACTACAGTTCCATTTAAAGAAATTGTTCCAAACCACTTCTCCAAGCTACAGCCCATAACTGGCCTCTTCTGTGCACTCTGTCTTGGCCTTGCAAGTTGACATCTACTGTGTTCTTACTGCTCTGACAAAATACCTGGGGAAATAACCTAAAAGAGGAAAAAAATATTTTACCTCACATTTTCAGACATTTCAGTCCTTTGTCACCTTACTCCATTGTTCGGGGTCTGGGGTGAGGAGAACATCATAGCATAAAGGTGAGACAGAGGAAAGTTGCTCAAATCATGGCAGGCAAGAAGCATAAAAAGAAGGGAGGGAGGGAAGAGATGGAGGAAGAGAAAGAGAGAGAAAGAAAGAGAGAGAAGGAAAGGAATATGCCAGGGCAGGGGACAAGATATATTTCCTAGGGGAACACCTCAGGGACCACCTCCTTCAATTGAGTTAAAATTAATCCACCATGGAGGTCAGAGTCCTCATGAACCAAACACTTCCCAAGGCTCCATCTTTGAACATTGTTGCACTGGGATCCAAGCCTTCAACACAGTGAATCTTTTGGGGACATTCCAGATCCAAACCATAACATCTACAATAGGGATCAGATAAACCAATCATATCAATCTTCTTTGAAAAGTAAATCACTTGACAGTTCCTGCTGAAGGTCACAGGGTGCCTAGACAAATACAAAGAGGCAGAACTGAAGACACCAGTCATATGAAGCTATAAAGAAACATCCCACGGCATCCCACTACTTTGGAAGTGAGGCACAAGAGATGGAAATAGTAGGGAAAGAAAAGCAGTTTTGGAAAAAGTAAATGTTGAATTAAACGCATGAAAATAGAAAATCTTGGTTCTGTGGTCTCAGCTCAGGGTCTTCCCATGATTCTTTCACCATGAGTCTCTTTCACACTTCCTAAATTTCCCACTCTTCATACTCATTATTATACTAATCTTCCACTATTCAAGGTAATGTGAGTGTCTGTCCTTCATAGTGAAATCAGTCTAACTGCAACAGAAGTTATGAATCTCCCTTATTATTATTGTTGCTGTAGCACTGCAGATCAAATCAAAAGACTCACATGTGAGGCAAGAACTCGACCACTGAGTTACAACCCCAGCCCCAAGTCTTCTTTATAATTTACAGAAATATGTTTTAAGAGCCCTCCAATCCTTCCAATTGCCTTAGTGAGTATATTTTTCAAAGAAAGAAAAGAAAAGAAAGCTTAACATCATCAATTGTAAAATAGAATCAGAAACATAAGTGAAATTATATGTATTCAATCTTTTTTATAAAGGGAAAGAAGAGGACTCAAACCTCTTGCTAGAAACCCACTGTACACACTGATATGGAAAGATTGTGTGTCTGCATTGGTTCCTGTTCACTAATCAGAATTTCTGTGCACCACTTCAGCAAAGGGCCCTGCATTCTGTCCGGTCAATCTACATAACATCAATTATCACACTGAGTGATTCAGAGAGAGACGTTTTCCCAAGACATTTTAAAGACTTCATTGAGTAGCTCAGATGAACAGAATCAGGCCCACTCTGGATGCTTCTTAATTTAGTCTGAAATGATCAGAGAGGAGCAAGGACAACGGAGCCCCTAGTATGTAAGTTGCTGTAGCTTCTCCACAAGCCACTGACTTAATCTTAGTGAAATTTCCATGACTTGGGTTTTCCTTTCTCTGCAGATAAGACTGACAGCAGAAATTTATCCAAAGGTCACACTATGAGGGTTTCACTCCATGTCTGCGTGGCTCCAAATCACACATCTTTATACCATGCAGAGATTTTTCATCCTCATACTTTTTTTAGTCTTCATAACTAAAACGTGACATAACTCTGAAACGTGACAAGTGCACCAGGAACTCTGATTATTGCTCTCAGTTCCCCAGGTGCAAACTTGATAGCAAAAAAGGAATGGTTTAAGACTCGAAAATGGCTCACCGTTCTAGAAACATTCTTCAGGACTGATTCATCTATTTTCCTGTAGAAATTCTCATGTGTGAAGTTAATATTCATAATCTCACACAAGTCAAATGAATTTGGATAACAGCCAGTTACAAGATAAAAAATAACACGTTTACCCTCTCCACATTCAGCCCTTCTCTACTTTCCCAAGTGGAGGAGGTAGAGAAAAGGGCAGATTTCTGCTCTGTTTTTTCCATTTTACGCTGACATAGGTTACTTTCTCACTATATAAAAGGTGGAGTTAGAGAGACACACATAATATAACTCTTGTCCCAGCTTATCCCTTAGAACATTTTGTTCTGGCTATTTACTGCTATGCAAGAAAGTACCCAAAACTTGAGTGACACAAAACAACACACATTTTTATGAGGCTCACAATTCTATTGGTCAAGAATTTGGGCAGGGAATGGTAAATTGGCTTGCTTCTGTGCCATGATGTCTAGGCTTCCGCTAGGGTAGCTCAAAATCAGGGTAACGCAGAAAGCCCTATGCTTTAGAATCTAGTTCTTTTCCCTGTGGCACCTGCTGAGTCTGGAATTCCAGGATGATTTCACATTTGTGGGTGGTCTCTAGACTTGAATGGCGGAACAACTGGCAGTTAACTGGTGTTGCTTTCTTTTTTTATATCCTCCTCAGATGGCTATTTTGGATTTCCTCACAGCATGGAGGTCTCAGAGTAGTCAGACTTCTGAGTCCTGTCCAGGTTTTGCAAAAGAGAGCATTTCAAGGACAAAAGGCAAAACTAAAAAGATTCCTCAGCCATGCGTTCCGAGATTCCATACAGTCAGCAAGAGGGGAGTCGAAAGGTGTCTGTCTTCACTCTGCCATTCCTTACTTATCTCCTGCAATGGCTGCCTCCACTGTGTATGTGTCACTATTAGTGTGGATCTCCAGTTCAATGAATATTTTTTTATGTCTTTTAAGATAAAGATCAATTGTTTGCTACACGTGGTGCTTATATGATGTTATGGTTTGGATGAAATATTGTCTCCTCAAAGCTCAATATGTGAGACAATGCAAAATGCCTAAGAGAGAAAATGATTGGGTTATGAAAGCCTTCACCCAGTAAGTGAGTTAATCCCTGATTAACTGGTAACTGTAGGCTGGTAGGGTGTGACTGGAGGAACTGGGTCAGTGGGGGCGTGCCTTAGGGTATATATTTTGTATCTGATGAGTGGAGTCTCTGCTTCCTGGAGCCATGTACTAAGCTACTTTCCTCGGCCACACTCTTCTGCCATGACATTCAGCTTCACCTCAAGTCCTGGGGAATGGAACTAGCTTTCCATGGCTAAGACGTCTGAAATGGTGAGCGTTTCCCCAAAAAAGCTTTTTTCTCTTAAAATTGGTCTTGTCAGGTCTGTTATGTGCTGCAATGGAATAGAATAGATGACTAAAACATATGATAAGGAAACAAAATAATGTGCTGAATGGTACTCCATCTCTAACATACTGTGAGAAAAAATGAGTGAGTTCTTTACATCTCTGACCCTCTTTTTGTCTTTTATAAAAAATGTATCTCTCAGGGATGTTTTGACAATTAAATGAAATAAGACAGGTAAATTTCCTAACACGGTACTTGAAACGCAGTACATGGTATATAGGCAACTCTCTCCTCTCCAAATTAGAGGTAATGTTGGTTCCTGTGTACAGTTTGGGTATGTGTGTGTATTATGAGATGAGGAAAAGTGAAAGTGAAATTTTATTATTTCAATAGAAGTAACATAACAGAAGTAGAACTTTTCATGCTCCATTATGAATTTATCTGGGGACATGGAGTACCCAGTAAGTCTATCATCATTTAATAGGAGCAAGAGAGAAGCAACATGGGAAAATACTCAAATAGCAATAATTATTTGGTTCTAATACTCTGTGTTGGTTTATGCACAGTTCTTTTCCCTTTTACCACAGTCTTCCATATATTATAATGATGTTTGATTATAAACAAATATAAACATTTTGTAATTTTATTACCAACTAACAAATGAGTACCCTGTTAAAATCATTTTTGTTTTAAATTCTGTGAACCTTTTCATAGGTATTGCACAATGTAAGTACTTTATAATTAATTTATCAAGCAAATGAGAGTAAATAAGGAAAATAGACTAATAAGATAAGGACTTCTTGGCATTTTAGTATATATTAATTGGAATGTTTGTTCCTTTTGATAATTGATACCATAATGTAACCATTTTAAATTCTATTTTAGAAACTTAGGTGTGTAATAAATTTCTTCCTTATAGCAAAACAAGATGTTAAATCTAGACATATCTCAACAGAGGTCAGTTGATACCATGTTGGGAATAACAAAGGAGTCCCATTGTTGAAAACATGATCCTTCTGATTATATGAAAAAATCACACTGCATTAACTGCTAGATATTACATAAATGTAAACATAGTTCCTTCCTTATAAATATCTGAAATAAATTACAGTACTTTTTATTTAAGTAAAACATAGTTTGCCCTTCTAGGAATAAGATGGCCAGTTTAGAAGACATTGCCAGGAGACTTGAGATGACTGTGTACTAATTATAAAACTATGACTATGAATGTAAAATACAAGTAGAATTGAACATGTTCAAGGGAGGTTATGGAAGTGTGTTCTCCTTGAATCCAAATTTTCAGAAACCAGGTCAACTGTATCTAGTAGCTTTCCTATAGAGTCCAAAGGGATTTACTTCAGCCGGCTCTGTCATTAGTAGTTTCCCTAAGTGAAAAGTATGCCTTTAAAACAGTCCCCTATCAAAACTACCACAATGGAGAATTTATTAACATAAGAATATTGATAATCCAAAATGACATATTAATATACACTTTTGTACATTAGTAATGTATTATAATTCAAAGAAAGACTTATGAAATATTTTCTGTGACTGCAAGAGCACACACATCCACTACTATGACTATTAAATGCCCGAACTACTTAATAGAACAAGAAAGTCATCTCTTATTCACATCACATACAATTGGATTCATTTGGCCATATGAAACAAATGTCAACCATATACTCAAGAAGAAAAATGTTGTGGCCCTGAAATTGATTCCTGAAAAGCTAGAAGGAAACCAAATATCTTATTGTAAGCACAAAATTCAAAGCAAAATTGCATTAAAATAAGTTCTGTAAAGAGAGATTGAATGGTGGCAACTCTCCAATTTGTGGGTGAAAATAATTTGAAATATATGTTCTTAAAATTCAATCACTCCATCAAATTTTCAGATAATTTAGAGACAATAGAATGATGTAAATAATGTATTACCAAGTAAATTGTTTATTGTTTCGCTACAAAAACTAGACTAATATATGTAGAGTAATTGGAAAATGTAGAGTATTTGTTGTTCTTTACTAAACTGGTACAAATTATTGGTCCCTTAAAGTTCAAGAAGAGGAAGATTAAGGTAGCATAGCAAGATTTTCCAAAACTTCCTTAAAGGATGATAATTATTTAGAAAGGATAAGAGGTTAAAGAAGACATTTTTATACATCTTCTTGATAGAAAGACTATGGGTCAAAAAGGAACAAAACAGGTAAATAATTTCATTATGTATAATACCTTGGTTTTCTTATCAAAATATAAAAGTGATTTTATAATATATTTATAGAAATTTAAGTAACTATATGTACAAAAGATTAATATTAATCCTGATGCATTAATCTAAGAACTTAATAGGTATTAGATATCAGCCTAAGAACTTAATAAAAAGATGATTTAGTAAGAATTCCTCAGTTAGGAATCAGTTTAATACAAGCAATTATTAAATGATTACTCCATAATACTAACTGTAAACAGAAAGTTTGTTTCTGAAAGGGAGCATAGTTTGCTGTTACTGGAAGTGATGGACTGCAGTTTTTGATTTATTAGAGAAGTAAGTAAACGATATCAATAATGAGGAAAGAAGTTGGGAATGAGTCCTATATCTCTTCCTCCAGCCTGCCTCCTCCATGTTAGGATGACCGTATCACTGATCAGCCTAAGGTTTCTTAAGAATAAGAACCAGTCTTGAGCTCTGCACTGTAGTGACAAAAATGGTAATTCTTATTATTATCAATTGCCTCCGAAACCTGTGAAGCATTTATTTTGCTGAAGCTTGGTTATGAGTATGTGTTTGTAAGAAGGTGGGGTGAGAGATGGAGTTAGTAAGGAATATTGATTGAATGGAGCTGAACCTACATAGCTTATGGAAGGAAATGGTTCATATCTGTTTTAGGCTCTGACTAAATTTTTTTCTTCCAGATTGCAATCATGTTTTCTTTCAAAATGTTTTTCTAGTTTGTTTTTCAGAGAATTGGTCTAAGAAAAGGAAGCCAATTACCTGGCTTAAAACGTCCAAATACAATCCAAAACATTTCAGTGAGTAGACTAATTTAATAATACATGAGTTGAATACATGTGAATGTTTTACATATATCTTTATGGAAAAACCTAGGGTGGCCGCAAAACATTTACATTTATATTAATAAACATTGCCTATTAAGTTCCAGATTTATATAAAATCCACATTAAATAGTTAAAACCAATTTTCAAATGGGTCATTGCTTTAAGCTATAACTCCAGACATACTTGTCAATAAAGGATGCATTGAGAATGTGCCTTCATGTGGATTATTCTATTAAGCAAAATATCATACTTGCATTTAAAAAAGAGGAAACTTCTGTTAGGAGATATTAGTTCATTTTTTTCTGCTCATGAAGAGGTGTTTTATCTAATAAAATGTCAATGTCTGGGCTGGAGAGTTGTCTCAGTGGTAGAGCACTTGCCTGGCACATACAAGGTCCTGAGTTTAATCCTCAGCAGTGTATACACAGATAAATAAAGGAAAAACAAAAAACCAGATGTGAAAAAAAATTAACTCTCTGCATGTGTATCTTAAAAAAAAAAGGAAGTCAGTATTTTATCATAGTGTCAAATGGGTCAATAATAGTACCCTCTGTGGATTATTTTAAATTCTTAATACCTTTTTAAAGCTCTTAATACCTCCATCAAATTAAATTGAAATATATATAAAAAAAGAAAGTCCTGGGATAGGGATGTGCAAAATTTTTCTTACAGAGCCAGATGGGAACATTTTAGTCGCTGTTGGTCAGAGGGTCTTTGTTTCCACTTGGCCATACTCAGTTGTAGAAAACACATAGACAAATGGACATAGCAAAACTATGTCAAACCTTACTCACAAAGCAAGTGGTGACATGGTAGGATTTGGCTCACAACCTTAAGTTAGTTAACCCCATTATAAGTGAGCAATTCAAAATACCTGTAACCAAATTAAATGTTTTTTAGATCTCTGCTTTTAGAAGTCTCATCTACATCCTGAGGTCTTACACAGGAGGGCAAGCTTTCCTTTCAACTACCCATACCCCAAGGCCATAGGGGTACCTCTGTTGGAAGTGAAGACTTCCTCTTTAGAAGTAAATGCTTGACTAAGTCTGCAGAAACCTCTTTAGAAACTTGACTCTCACAATTAGCCAACTTGAAGGAAGAAAAACACAGCTGCATGTGATAGTGAGGACCAGCAATCAGTGGAATTGCTGGTTATTTTCTGTGAGGACAATAGATCTTAATTTAGTTCTGCTCTTTTGTCTTCATAGTACACACTCATCTTTATTTTATAATGATGTGTGTTTAATATACCATTGTTCAAAATCTCATGATAGGTATATTATGATTTTTAAGGATAATTTGGTTGTTGTAATTTAAATGGTTCATGATGTCAAAAAAATTGCCTTATCCTAGATTTTTCTTCTTATGAGAGTCTATAATATCTCCTTCATGTCCTAACATATAACCATAGGGTGTGAGGAGCTTAGTAAAAGCTCTCCCAGTGTGATGAGGTACATTTTTATTTGAACTAAAAATAAGATCTCACTGAATTGAACATATTGAACAGGATAAAGAAGAATCTGTCCCTTGCTTCTGGATGAGAGAAAACACCTTGGTTACATACATTTGTCATTTGAAATTACTCATTGCATCTTAGACTTATATTAACCATTTACCTGTTATTGACAATAAGGTTGTTCTTGATTATTTACTATGTCAAAGTGGAATGATGAATATTTGGGAACTGTTGTAGAGTGATTAGGAAAATTCCTAGACATGGAATAAATGGAAATAATATTTTGCATTTTCTCTTCTAAATTTTGGATAAGAAAGAATTTGGTATTTGTATTTCAATTTTGGCATTTTGGGGGCTGGAGTGGTGGCTTAGTGGTTATAGCACTTGCCTGGCATGCATGAGGACGTGGATTCAAACCTGAGTACCATGTACACAACCAAGTGTCAGAGCAACAAAAACCAGATGAAAAACTAAATAAAATTGATTCTTTCTCTCTCACACATACACACACTATGTCTCTCTTTAAAAAAAAAAACTTCACCATTTTCATATACATGCATAGTAATTCAGAGTTGCTTTAACCTGTATTTTATAAGTTTTAATTTTTATGCTAGTTGTCCAGTTACATTCCTTCACTTGAAGTTGTATTATTTCTTTTTTTTTTTAAGAGAGAGGGACAGTGAGAGAGAGAGAGAGAGAAACAATTTTTGTTTAGTTTTTCATGTGGCTTTCCTTGCTCCGAGACTTCGTTGTGTACATGGTGTTGGGGTTTGAACTCGTGTACTCGCACTTGCAAGGCAAACACTGTAACCGCAGAGCCACTGCTCCGGCCCCGAAGTTGTATTATTTCAACTAATATTTGTTATTGCCCACTTGTGCTATCAACAGCAGAATTTATGAACAGCAGATTGCTATGAGAGACACGAGGTGACTGTCTCGTGGGAGCTTGATTTGTAGTGGGCAAGTGTCTGTCAATCAGTTGACAGATCATTACTGATAATCTACAAAGGAACAGAATATGTAGCAATGAGCAAGACAGAAAAAGTCTTTGCCCTAAGGAGGAAGATAGTAAACATTAGGAATTAACATATAATACACTTTTGAGATTTCAATTTTATTCATAAGAGTAATATGACAGGGGCTGGAGCGGTGGCTCAGAGGTTTCGGTGCTTGCCCGGCAAGCACGAGGACCCTGGTTCAAACCCCAGCACCACGTACACAACTAAGTGTTGGAGCGGCAAAGGCCATGTGAAAAACTAAATAAAGTTGTTTCTCTCTTTCTCTGTCTCTCTCACTGTCCCTCTCTCTTTTTAAAAAAAAAAAGAGTAATATGACATAAAATAATCAGGAACAAGGAAGCATGAAGGGAAAAGGCTGTTTTCCTTAGAGGGGTCTGACAAGGTAGTATTTAAATGAAAACCTCATTGGTAAAAGGAAAGCTGGAGTGTTTTCAACCCAAATCCAAAAGCAAGTTTAAGTTTGTGAAATAAGAATGAATTTACCGGGTTAGGAAAGCAACCAGTAAGGTTAGAATATAGAAAACAAGGCTGTAAGGGAAGGGGCATAAGAGGCCAGAACATGAAGGACGGGGTAGGCTAAAGAAAGAAGTTGGATTTTTTTACTTGAAATATAATAGGAAACTCCAGATGCTGAGTAGGGAGGTGATCACAAAAAGACTGATAAATTGTGAGAATATTGAGTAAGAAGAAACCTTTATGAAAAGCAGAGCCAGTGAACAAAATAAATACATAAAGATAAGAGATTATTCTGAATGTTCTGACAGGTTGTATATTTATAACATGCCCATGGTGTGGTCACTTGAAGTAAATTTGAGGAGGGGTTCACTATATTATCAAGAAGCTTTGATGATACATGCATGATATAAAATATGAGATAATGTTAGACCTAGAAGCGTAGAAAGAGTGAAAGCAGTTAGAGGAGGCCACAGACAAAGGTTCATAACACGATGATGGAGCTGGATGAGTGCCCCATTGTACATGTGGTTTGTGGACCAAGAGAAGGCCACCGAGCCCGCCTGCTCTACACTAAGAGGGTGTCAAGCCTCAATCCATAGGACTGTAACAGTCGTTCACAATAACTTGTGTATTCTTGGGATGGATGTATTTTAGTTATGACACAAAGGGTGGTGTGTTGTGTGATAATACTGCAGAAAACGAGTTTCCTGGGAACAGGAAAGACTGGCACTTTTTAAGAGTTTGGGGTGGATGCAAGTAGAGAAGGTAAGGGGTATAAAAGAATGAGATTGTGAGCACAGGACATAATCATCTTTAATCAGGGCTCTTAAGCATAGGTTAGTTAACCTTCAGATTAAACACAAAAATCAAAAACACTCCCAAAATGATTCCAGGACTTTCATCTCTTGGTGAAAATAGCTACAGCCCATAGTGCCATGAAGATGCAGCCTTTTTAAAATTATTATTTATTTATTGAAAACAACTAAAGCATGTATCAGATAGTGCTGGGTGCTAGGACTATAAAATAAATATGAAGTGGTCCCTTCCTTTATGAGACTGAAAAGAGGCAGAATACATATTTTTAAAGATGAATACAGATTAACTGCAACTAATCAACTTTTAAATTCATAAGGTATTAATTGGTCCTGTTTACTCTAAGATCAAAGTTCTCATTTTTAATATTTCAAAAACCCCATACTAAAATGAGGTTTGGTACCTAATGCAGAATTCTATGCTGAATCCTAGACTGGGTAGACTGGGTTAGATTGTAGAAGCTAATGAAAAGTGTATTTATGGAAGATCTTCCTTTGCATAATACGAGTTCTTTTAACACAAACTTTAAATATACCTGGATCAGAGTCCAAGTCCTTATGCCCATTCCTACCCCTTACAATGCAAATGTCCTATTATATTACTTAAGGATGGTTTGGTCCCTATTCAGAGCAAACCAAGTAAGGTTATTTGCTTGAAATAATATGCTAGACGTGTCAGAAGCCATCAGGTTTTGTCATGCACTTGCTTTATGACAGATCCAGGCCACAGACATGAAGCTTGGCAAGTACCTTATAAATTATAGCTGTGCTGAAGCCTACAGCAATGACATCTAACTCAGGCCCACCTTCCAAACATTCTTGCAAAAATATAAATGATAGTTATCTAAGAAAAGGATGCAAAGGCAATTCCCCAAAAAACTCAGTGCCAAGTTTCCCATGATAGTCTTAGATTCTTTATGTTTTATTTTCTTTTCAAAGAAACCTGAAACTGTCACTATTAATAGAAAACCATGTCATATTATGTAATGGTTTTCTTTAAAGTTTCACAGCCCATATTTTATAGTCCTGGCACAGTTTTTGATAAAAACCTCAGCCCAAAAAGATATGACAATATCGTCACTCTGTTTCATATTCAGTGTCGAATTAGTAATCTTTATATTCCAATTGATAAGGTTCTGCATTGTTTAGATTCTGTTTTATAAAAGGGCAGGAAAGAAAGGACTATTATTATTTGGAAAAAACAATCTATTTCTCTGTGCTCACTAATGTACAATAATGGTTCTGTGTTAAGTATTTAGACCAAACAAGAGATTCTTCTCAGATGTTTGATTATGGTGACAATAAAGATCCTAGTATAAATATAATTTTCAAACTATAAAAAGAGACTTCTTTTAAGCAGTTTAGATTTCGTGTTAAACTTTAATATATAAGAACCTCTGTATTTGACTGGTAGATTAAATTTCCATCCTTAGATAAAAGTTCATGTGAACTTATGTGGCCTCTTTTAAAAGTTATTTATATAAATTATAAATAAGAAAGAAATTACAAAAGAAAATTTTAGCTATTTTTAAGAAATCCTAAAAATTTCTGCACCTTTCTGTTATAGATTTATTGATATTCTAATTGACTTTTGGAAATTTTGTATTTTTTCTAAGAAACACATCCCAGGACTTGATTACCCACAGGCTAGCAAGAAAGAAGAATTTCTCTTTTCTTCACTAATTGTAGAATAGCTTTTATGAGAAAATGAAGGCGTTATAATCATCCAATTCCAAAACTCTTTAGTTACAAACCACGTTTCAAACTAAAGAATTTGGCATTTAAAGTATAGTGGTTTTCAGGCAAATATGAAATAACATAGTTCTAATTTCTCAATACTGCAAACCAGTATTCTCCATTCTTCCATTCTTAATTTTGGAATGACTTTCAAATAAATGATATACTTAGGGAACAAGTTCATCACATAGAAGATGTACTTATTCAGGTGGTTAATTCCAATGGGTCTAACAGCTTTGTCATGAACAGTATCTAAGGAAGTCAGTATGCCTTCGTTCTGGAATATTTGTGCTAAAGCAATAGTATAGACTTTGATTTAATTGACTTCAAAATGAAAAGAAAAATAACCTTTTCAAGAGAAACGCTTCCATATAGTTTTTACATTTTTCATTCAACTACAGAAATAAAGAAAATGATATGAATTTTTTAAAAAAAATTTACTAATAAAAAAGAAAACAAGAAACAAATAAACCAAAAAAAAAAAAAAAAAAAAAAAAAAAAAAAAAAAAAAAAAAAAAAAACCAAAAAAAAAAAAAAAAAGAAAGAAAGAAAGAAAAGAAAACAGTGTCTTACATTTTTGGTCATGGTGGGAAAACTGTGCCCATGCCATTAAACTATAGTAAATGGGACAAAATATATGAAATGACTCTTCAAACACTGGTAAAAAATACATATTCTCCTGCCCACACAGAGAGAGAGAATAAATCTAATTACAATATCTCTGAATATTGTGACAAAACATCATGAAAATATTGGAGATTACACCTATGTATGTTATTCTGATGAGACTATCATGGCTTAATGAAATAGTTACATAAGTCATTAACCTATTCCAAGGACTAACCCAGGCAGGTGTTACTAACTTCCACTGTGGTCATCTTAAGTCATAATTTTGCAATACAGCTATTTCTAATGCCTTATGAAAAGTATGTGTTAAGCGTTGAACATGAAATTGATATCAGAAAACCATATGCACCTCATGAAAATGTGTATTGATACTTATCCCTGGAAGACATTAATCATTTTACAAATATATAAGTTTAGGATATTGTCCCATTCCTATAAAACATATTTACTAAGGCTTCTTCCTCAACATACATTCCGAAATGGCTTATAATAACAATAATTAAAATTTAAAATAATGATATCTGCAATAATAGGAAGCAATTATTGTGGTAATAATCTGTGGAAGATAACTTCAAGCAGCTAATAGCAAAGGCAAAATTATAGGGACTGAAAAGTGGCAGTAATCAAATGAACAGTTTTCCTGCTAAAAATGTTTATTTGACAGCAACCTGGTTAATGAGTATTGTTAGTTGCAAAACCATTCAAAAACAAGCAAGTATATTAGGTGAAACCTTCCAAAATAATTGAGGAAACTACTCCTAATCACCACAGAATACTCAATAAATAGTTGTAGAAATATAACTCATAGAGGAAAATTAATAAGAGATTACAGGTGCAGGGTTCAATTATTAATCGTGATAGTCATTGATACAGTTCGCATCCTCTAACAAATACTTACTAATGTTTCAGTTCCATGAGATTAGTGACTTTATTTGGTTTACCACTATGTCCACAGACACAGCACTTGGGACAGGGCAGGTGTTAAATAATTATTGTTGAATATGTGAATTAGATGATGAAACATTTCTGAGATACAAGGACATTTTCCAAGGCAAAAGGACAAAAGCATCAGTAAATTGCTCAGAAGGCACCTAGCAGATTACTTTTTACATCATTTTATTGAACAACATGTGGCCCAGGGGAAACTGGAAAGCTTAGCATATGGGGCGAAGTGTTCCTTTTGGTGTTTCCCTGTGGCACCACACCATAAACTTTTATAGGTTCCATGAAAGCAAATGAAAACAGTAATTCAGACTCTAGTCTAACTATCTCTATAACCTCTAATTTTTGTTCTCACTTATGGCATAGCCATCTTGGGAATTCATATTATAAAATTTAAAAACTTTAGAGCAATTCAAACAGCAAATTGTTCCACCCTTTAGAGGGTTTGTGTTGTAGAGGGCGGTGGAAGAACAGGAACTTCTTACAACTCTTTCTTACACTATCAGGACTAGCCCACTCTGGTACCATGCTCCCTTGCTATTAGGACCTGGTGGGGTCTTACGTTAGACGAGATCTTATGAGCCCCTTGCTGTAGCCCTGGCTTACATGATCCAGACTAGAACAGGACATTTGGTAGATGAATACTGTTGATGACTATGGGATTAAAAGTGTTTTCTAAAAAGAGTATAACAAAGTTCTTAGAAGTGTCTGGTCCTAGAACAAAAGAAGTAACAGACCAAAGTGAAGATTTAGAAAGACGGAACATTTCATTCGTTAATGAAAGGGCAAAGAAAAGTAGTGCCCACGGATGTGAAAGGGGATTCTGGGGTAAGATACAACACAATGTCAAGTTTTTATTTGTTGTCTTTTAACTGTTACAGGCAACCTAGCCTAGGGACCCTGGCTGACTGGATTAGGCTGACCAACTGCATAAGAAATCGGCTGGAAATGGAGAAATGACTACTGGGCTTTATGCAGTTTGATCAAACTATGGAGAAGCAGCTGGATGACTTCCCACTGGTCTCACTGAAGCAGGTTGCAATTCACAGAAACAAATGCCAAGAGATATGCATTTGCAGATTTGTTTGACCTGAAGAAGGGTAAAGTGTGACAAAAGGCAGGAACTATACAAATGCAGATTTAGTTTTCCTGTGTTAGGATAGCAAAGAAGGCATGTCCCCTCTCCCAGATTCTTTGGTGTCTGTGTTTTAGTCAGTTTCATGTGCCTGTGAACAAATATATCTTAAAGGACAGAAAGTTTATTTGGCTCATGGTTTTAGAGGTTCTAGTCCCTGGTTGGATGACTCCACTGCTATGGGTCCAAGAGATACAGAACATCACGGCAGTAGGGCTTGGTGGAAGAGCACTACTCTGACAATAAGCAGAGAAAGCAAGGGGAGGGCCACTGGTAAGAGGTACCCTTCCTGGGCATGCCCTCAGTGACCCACCTTCTATATCCTACCTGGTCAATTCTTTGAAATTACTAATCCATTAAATGGATTAAACCACTGATTAGGTTACATCTCTCACAATCTAATCATTTCACCTCCTACTTACATGGGACCTTTTGGGGGATATCTCATATCCAAGCCTATCAGTATAAGTGATCAAAATTTCAGCCAAAATTTCAGACGGGAGGGCGCAAATCATTCTGACTCAGATCTGACTAGCTGTAGCCCATACTTGCAAAAAGCCATGTGTCAAAGCCCAGCATAAATATAATGAATTTATAGAGCTTGGATCTGGAGCTTTGAAACTGTTTATTATTTTGAAAAAAATTAATCACCTGTACATGCTGCAAGTAGTGTAGGAGGTGTCAGGTCAGGACTGAATGAATAAATATTAAAAACATTATTCAGATGTATATAAAACCCTTTGTTTGTTTACTTCTTGTTATTGTTGTTGCTGTTGTTTTAATCAGTTTTCCAGGTCATATGAAATAAAATTTCTGGGATAGACTACAGTTGGCATTCTGGGATTCTTTTTTTATATTGGAAATGTTGGAGCTGACCCATGTGCTTAAGCCTGTCTGCTTCTCCCTATGAATAAGGGAGCAGTGTAAAGAACACAGCTTTTTTAGAGTTAATAAAAAGGAAGAACAGTCAAAGAAAACAATCCCAGCAGTGAGCAAACCAAGGTTCCTTAGATCTAGAAGGCCACAGTAAAAAACCATGTTATCACTATCTGCAGTTACAGGAACACAACCTGAAGATCATGCAGATACCCCAGGTGACTTAAGTTTTTGTGTAAAGAAAATATAGACTTGCTTTCAGGCAATAGGGCATTTTTATGCTTCATCCTTTGAACTGATATAGACCGTCCCTACCACCGACTGAAAACTGGTCAGAGCAGCAACTTCTCAGTCAGTGTCAAATGAAATATTCTTGTCCCATTTGTTGGATTGGGTGCCCCAGAGTTAGATTCAGAAGATGATGTCCTCTTGTATCTGACATCACTAGGCATTAAAAAATTCCTACCTCAGTTCAGGCAAAAAATGATCAGTGAAGGTAGAAGGGATTTTCTTAAGATTTTTAGTCTCACTCCAATTTCTAGTATCTTAAAAGAAGAGATTTTAGGCTTTGAAATATCAAAGAGATCAGAATAGTGAAAAGGTCTGCAGTAAACAGAGTTTCTTGAAGGATCCTTAAAGGAAATAGAATGAGCTGGTTGGTGGAATTTCTGGGGGGTAAAACTGGTAAAGCTATACCTCTAAACAATTAGTATGATCTTATTTCTCATCTCTAGAACCATCAGAAATGACATAAAATGACCATAGGAATGGAAGATAAGATATAACATTGATGTATATACAACCTGCGTGTGTGTGTATATGTGTGTGTGTGTGAACTTTCTGAGTATTCTCCTCCCTATATTGTAGGCTTCTTTAAACATGTATTTTAAAAATATCTTAATGTACTAGAGCCTAACCTGAATAACATACTATCTTTATATTATAGAACCATTAATTAATGCATGATTATTACATCAATGCACATGTACTTGGATGAAAGCATGTTATTCCCAAGACAAGTAAATAAACCAATATTACTTTGGTTTTAGCCAACATGCATTAACACCTTGGTTGAAGAAGATAAAATCTTGGTTTTTAAAATGTAGAGTGCTCTGGAGATTGGGAAGATGGGGGAACCATCCCAGAAGCCGATGTCATTCCTCCACAAACTACCCATTTAACGCATGAGTTCTGGGGGAAACTGCAAAGGTGAAACCCAAGGTGGTTTATCTACGCTTTGGCATTACCCCTGGATAACAAAGTTTATATACATTGATTGCTACTGATTCTCTACATATTTCTAATAAAAAAATAAAATATAGAGTGCTGGGTACTGTGGCATATGCCTATAATCTCAGAGACACAGGAGGCTGAGGCAGGAGAATACCAATTTCAAAGTCAATCTCAACAACTTAGTGAGACCCTGTCTCAAAATTAAAAATAAATAAATAAATAAATAAAAAGGGCTGGGGTGTGGCTCAGTGGTTTAATGCCTGTATGCTAAATCCCCAGTATTAGACCCCCCCAAAATAAATAAATAAATAAAATAAAATGTAGTACAAATAGAGTTGAGGTCATTCATTTTTCTAACATATATAAAATGCAGTGGAGGTATGGATTTGAAATGACTGCTTAGTAAATTTTTACTTCTGATAAAATAAAATTCTTGAAAAGAGATCAGAAGGAATGGATTGAAAACATTGCTGCACAGAATTTATTTACTAGCCCAGGTACAGAGTGTCTTTGATTATTAAATTCAATTTCATAATAAGATGTCTGACTAGTTATGGGCTGCTTGGTTTGTCTCCTAGGATAGTACAGGCAATATCCTCCATTTGCCTTAACTGAACTGAGCCTTGGCCTTCTTATCTCTATCACATTCAACACTGAAAAGATAAGGCTGAGTCAGCTTTCTAAAAGGACAAATGAACAGAAAGGAATATGAGAAACATGGAGCCAAAGAACCTTATTTGTCTAAAACCAATGCCAGGTCAAGCTATGGGGGAAAAAGTCACATGGAGAAAAGATGGTTATTCTTAATGGTTCTATGCGTTCACTAAACACAGCATAATTGTATCACTTATTCTCAGCTTAAAACTTAAGGGAAACATGTATGGCTAATTATAATTCATGGCCTTTAGACTGCATATGGATACATACCTGTTATCTTAGGTCTACTAATCATTACACCATATTATTTTAATCATTGAGTTATTTATCAATAATTATAATTCAAGATGTTTCATAAAGTATATAATTCTACACTTCTTGAAAAATCAGAAGCTCTAACAACATTATGTGATTATACTTGGGGCTTGGAAGTAGTCATTGCGTTTAGACAATGACTGCAATCTACCACAATTGTCACCACTCCAACTGATCAAACATACATCTTGCTATGACTCTTTAGGAACACAAACAGTCCCCAAAAGTGAATTGAACCAGTGGTGAACTGGAGCCAGCTTGTACTGGCTCAGGAGAAATAGTGTGTGCATTTCTTTCCATTTTCAATGTTAATGGCATTATGCATGTAGCTTGAATTCAGTCACAATGGGAACAGTAACACTATGGAAATCTGCAAATACTGTCAGTCAGGTCCCCGCCCAACCTCAGACACGAACTGTTGATATTTATGAGTATAGCATACACTGAGGTGACAGGAAGAGCCCATGTCCTCATGAAGGAGATACCTGCAATTTCAAAGCCACTTCAATAACTGCTTTGCAAAATAACATCATAATTTCTAATGAAAATATATTGCATCTATCTTGATTGGCCTCTACCTATCATTTAAACAGGATAGCAAATAGTCCATTGCAACCATATTGAACTATTTGCCATTTCTAAGATGGGAGAAATTTTCTTGTGGCTTCTTTGTAGACATTATTCCTCTTTTCTGGAATAACATTTCCATTTCATCCATCTGATCAATTCCTGTCTTCCTTCTAAATTTCACCTCAGGTTATCTTTTATTGAATTATCAAACTGCCTCAAGTCTTATTTCTCTGTCCTATCTCTCCTCTTCCTAACGTGGAGTATATTCCTCCAATTGTTCATCACTTCTGCCAACTGGGTGTTGTGCTACTTGGGAATACAGCTTTGCTTTTTATTTTGCAAGGGTTGAGGGAGTTGTATCTATCAGAGTGATCCATTGCCTGTTACCTAGCAGGTTTTCATTAAGTTTCTTAATTTTAAAAATATTGAGTATCCAAGAACATAAATGTCTATATTTAAGCCATTTCATATCCGTTTATTATAATCATGTGTTATGATTTAGATATGAGGTATTACCAAAAGCTCATGAGTGAGAAAATGCAGAAATAATCCAAAATAAAATGATTAGATTATGGGTTCTGTAACCTAATCTGTGGATAAATTCATTCGATGGATTAACCCTTTGAAAGAACTATTGTAGGGCTGGAGCGGTGGCTCAGCGGTTTCGGCGCTTGCCTGGCAAGCATGAGGACCCGAGTTCAAACCCTAGCACCACGTACACAACTAAGTGTTGGAGCAACGAAGGCCATGTGAAAAACTAAATAAAGTTGTTTCTCTCCTTCTCTGTCTCTCTCACTGTCACTCTCTCTTTAAAAAAAAGAAGGAAGGAAGGAAGAAAGAAAGAAAGAAAGAAAGAAAGAAAGAAAGAAAGAAAGAAAGAAAGAAAGATAGAAAGGACTCTTGTACTGGGTGATAACTGAAACATAACAGGGTGTGGCTGGAGGAAGTAGATCCCTGGGGCATGCCTTTGCAGTTTATATTTCATCCCTGGCACATTGCTTCTTCTCTCTACTTCCTGGCTGCTGTGAGCTGAGCAGTTTTCTTCCACTGTGCCCTTCCACCATGATCACATTCCCAGAGCAATGAAGTCAGTCGACCATAGATTGAACATCTTAAACCATGATCCAAAGTGAACTTTTCCTCCTCTAAGTTGTTCTTGTAGATATTTTGGTCACAGTGATGAAAAGCTGACTAATACACCATGAGTACTTTCTGTCTCTTGAATGAAATGTGCCTCCCAACCCTGAAATATCAGCAAAGTCTGATGAGAGGAGAAAAACAGAAGAGTACTGGCATTGCTCACCAAGATCACAAGGTTCTTGGTAACTGAAGGAACCAGGATTCTAGTCCAAGGCTGCTAACAGCAAACCCAATCTTTTCCCACTGGGTCTCAGATGCTTCTTTTTATTTTTTAAAAGTTACTCCAGCTTTATTTCCCTACCACTGAAAATTCTAGCATAAGGTACCTATTCCCTAAAAGCAAAGGGATTCAGTAAAAATCCTAGATAGCTCATTTTATTACTTAATGTCTTAAATTTCTAATTACAAGATGAGTCCATTTGCCTTTCCTTGGAGATCCTCAGAGACATTCCCTTTCATCCTCTTATCACTGAGATTTATTGGTATCATTTCATTTACCAACTGCCCTTTTCATTTTATATCAGGGGCAGATGTTCAATCTGGCATCTTCCCCAGCTGCAATCAATGTGCATAATGCCACAGCTTCTTGATTGGTTTCAAAGTATTCCTGACTACAAAGAGGAAGACAGTGTAAGTTTTCTGACGGTACATTCCAAGTGATGTTGCTTAATTAATCTGTAGTTCTCCAGGTCTTGGTTTCTTCATATTGATCTTTAAAAATAGACTTCCTGATGCTACAAATAGTGGTCATAAAGAAAAGAGTAAAACCATGGGTGATGCAGTAGAGGAAGCAAATATCCTCTTACATTAGCTTCAAATACAAAAGTGAATTCATTGGAGAAGTTGTTAGTCATTTTGGATACAAGAAGTTAGATAATCCCTGGTGGGTGACCAAGCTGTATTCTGTGATTACTGTTGATTTCCTATTCAGGTTTTTTTAAACTTCTTGTAATTGCAAAACAAAAATTTCCTTTATAATACTTATAATTGTCATGACCTATAAGAAAAATTATTACTTAAAGATCTGTGTTTTCAGAGTAATTGTCATAAGGATTATTATATGCTAAATAACACACTGGCCCCAAATAAATTAAATATAATAAATGTCACTTAGCTGAAGCCTTTAACAACTTATCAAACTATGCTATCAATATCTTTATACATAATAAAATAGATGTCTTCATTAGAAAATTTTCTTTCAATTTGTTTCCGTATAGATGCTTTTTATTATTCTAACTTTAACATTTATTGAAAATTTACTAATAATCCAAACAATAAAGCAAAAGCAAAATTTTTCTGCTTCTTCATTTATTTTGGCCTGCTCTGACCATTCTTACTTCCTTGGTTTTTGTAACAAAGATCACCTAAAAAGTTTAACTGAACTTGACAATTCTGGAAATGGGGAGACTTTTAAAGGCTCTTTCTCATAAAAACCATGAAAGCAAACACATAAGGAATTAATCTCAAAAAAATCCAGTACCTTTTAGATTTTGTTTGCTTTACTCTCTGATTATATATTTTTATTTTTTAGGTACAGTAAAAGAAACTTTTGGAAAATTTACAAGACTGCCTCCATAGATTTATACTGCTCCATTAAGAGATATTTTAAGTAATTTTGAGCAGTATTGATACCACAGAGTGTCTGGTATCTAACAGGAAGGAGGAATGAGGTAAATGTTTCTCAAAGTGACAGTTGTAAGTGACCAAGATAGAGGGAGATGAATCACTTGGTCATCATATTGATTTGAATTCTTGGAGGGCAAAGATCATAAATTTGAAGGAGAAATAAATCTGAAGTAGAATTTCTGCAAATAGATTGTGCTTAAGTCCCCAAAATGCTCTTGAAAGAAATGGGGCATAAAAAGAGGTTGCTTTACCTTAAAATAATGTCACCTGAAATCTTGGCAGACTTCCAATTCTTTGAGACTTGCTGTCTATCCTCTTAGATCTCAGAGTTTTTAGGGCAATGGACTATTCCATAGATGTAGAATTGGAGGATTTCACTTTGTAAACAAGCTTTGTCTCTAACTGACTTGTGGGCTGTGAGCAAGTCACTGAACTTCTCTGTCAATTTTCCCATCTGTAAATCAGAGTTTGTTGAATTTAAGCGTACACAGATCTCAAAGCCAGATGACACTCGATGCGATGACATCTCAAACCAAAAGCAATTCCATTTTCTCCACAGGACTCTGTTTCCAGATCTAATGGAAAACATTTAAGTAAAACATCAGCCGTTCCTGAGTGTTTATTGTGTGGTTCAATAAAGCATTCAATCTATACGTTAGGGTTTACTAATATTCATATTCATTTTTTTGCTAGGAGAAGTAGGCAAGGACTCTCTTGAGTTCACAAAAATTGTATCCTTGTCAAAGATGAGATTTTCGTCTTAGTGAAATAACCTTGGCTACCTCACTTAATTTTTTTGCACTTTTTTTTTATTTTATGAAGTGGAGCAAAGTGTCCCAACTCTGATTATGTCATGGGGCTATAAAAATAAAAACAAAGTAATGTAAAAGTGTCTGTTATATTATCTAGGAGTGGCCTGTCTAGATGAGTAGAAGACAAGAGGGTTTTGTAAATAGTGAATTGCTTTACTGCCTCTCAGAGGAGGGTATGTTTACCCTATTGGTTCACCCAACCCACAGAGATAGGCTTCATGCATTGTACCAAGTTGGAGGGTAGTGAGATACAAAACATATAATCCCATTATTTCAGTATGCACATAGTCCAGAAAGGGTGGTAGACTCAGAGGGCCCACACCATTATCTCTCAATATAGCTTATTCCAAGTTTTAATGGGAAGGCCTTGCAATAATTCACTCTTGTATTAGTCAGGCTTCTCTAGAGGAACAGAATCAAAAAGATATGTACATAAGAAGGGATTTAGTAGAGTGGCTTACACAAGGAGAGGCTGGATAATCCCACAATGGCCACCTGCAGGCTAGAGAGCAGGAGGAACCAGTAGCTGCATAGTTCAGGATGCTGCAGCCTCAGGAAAAAAAAAAAAAAAAGGATCAACAATGTTATCCCAGTCCTCACCGAAGGCCTGAAAACTCCCTGCAGAATCACTGGGCGGAGTCTGCTTTGGAATAATGAAGGAGCTGGAGGCTGATGTCCTCAGAAGATCACAGAAGAAATCAAGGACCTGAAGAATGGAACTTGCATCTGGTGCTGATTCCTTAGTCTTCTTGGCTTTTATTCCATCCAAGCCTCCAGCCTATTAGACAGTGCTGCCCACGCTTACTTGGGTCTCTGCTTCAGTTCGCTAACCCGCTACCCCACATGCCAGTCATTCCTAGAAACACAGTCATTGACACACCCAGAAGACTCTTAATCTCAGGCACCTCTTAACTTTAGGCTTATCTTAACCTAATCAAGTTGGCAGTTCAGATGAACCTTTACATCTCTCCAGTTAGCCACACAACACCTCCTTTTCTGCTTATGTTTATCTGCTGTCGTCAAGCATGCTGTGTGTTTCTGCCTCCAAAAGTCATTATAATACGGGTGCTCCTTCCCTGTTCCAGTATATATACCTTATTTTCTTTTTCTGCAGTTTGACTCTAATGTTACATTTAATAACATATATCCCCATGCAAAGCGGTTGAAATAGCACTCATATCATCTATTCTTATTTACATGTTTGACCCAAACACATTTTCTTAATTTTTCTTCTAAAATACATATTTATTTTATGGAAATATTTCATGAATTTTCTTTGCTACATTATAGTTTTACTATACTATAGCTTTTCCATATACAACGCATTTCTCTAATCTCCTTCTGAGGCCTGTCCTTTCCTCAAACTCACCAAAGTAATTGAAATCTTAAAAATAGGCTATTCCAGTCTCTGTTATTGCTCCCTTTCCTAAATTCCTGTTACATTCCTCATGTCTTTCCCACTCACTTGAGAGCAGAACCACACATGGAAACATTTATTTAGCTATTTTGTGTCAGCATCTTTTTTAAACCATCTTGTTTTTTTTTTTTTTCTTTAAACCTGAAATTGGGTTTCAAATTCTTTTGTGTCTGGGTCTTTTTCCAGTGAAATTTTGCTGAAATAATTTAAAAAGTAAGCAATGGTGGATGACAAAGTTTAATATGTGACCTCCAATACCTAGTTCCAATTGTATACATATAGAATAGATACATAAAACATAAATTATAATATGTATAATCAATATTGCTCCTAATTCCTTCATCTTTAAATCCAAATGGGAGCAATGATATCAGAAAAAAACAAGTAAAAAAAAAAATCCTAAGCCCCAAATTTATTTGCTAAAAATCAACTCAGTGATTTACCAAAGCAATTAACATCATTTTTGATGTTATACAATGCAAAGCAATTAATATCATTTATGATGTTATACAATGCACTGTTTTAACAGATGACTAACCTTACCCTCGGATGCACTTAAAGTTAAGCTATTGATTTTTATATATAGACTAATGTTCCTGAAGCTATATGACTCTACTTTATAGAATCATGCTTCAAATTTCTTTGCAAATAAAAGCTGCTATAAGAAATGGTTCCAAATAACCCATAGCTGGTCTTTTACTGTCTGAGTCTCCTTGTAATTCCTAGGGGCCTGTAATTCATTCCTTTGACGTATAAGATTTTAAGGCTACATTTAGCCATGAATCGTCAGGTCATTTTTCCTCCGTGGTTTTATACTGTGTAGGACTGACCTCATAATATCCACATTCATGTTTTCTTTTTTTTTTTAACATCCCACTATATGCTGGTCATACATTATCAAAATAATTTGTAAGTATTTTAATACAATAACACCAATAGAGTGATGTTGTATGCATAAATGAAGAGTTAAGTCACCAGAAAATGAAAATTGTTATTATTTTATTTTAAAGAGAGAGAGAAGGACAGAGAGTGTTTGAGGGAGAGAGAATCAGTTTTATTTATTTTTTTTCATCTGGCTTTAGTTTTTCTGCTATTTAGTTGTTTTTGTGGTTCTAGGGTTTGAACCGGGATTCTTAACATGTGCCAGGCAAGTGCTCTAATTGCTGAGCCACTGCTCCAGTCTTCATAAAAATTATTTTTGAAAGATGATTAGACTTCAAATCACAATGTCAAAATTTTGTTTCTGCTCTGTTTGTAATAATTATATGATTTTGGTTGAGTTTGGTAACTGGGTAATTTTCTTATCTATATAATGGAGTAATAATAATGGTATGATTCACTAACGGTAATTGGGAGGATCAAGTGAAATATTTTAAGTGAAGATGTTTGCAAACTCTTCACCATTACTAAAAAAATCTACATAATGTAAATGCTAAGCATGAATAGGAATGACTGAAGCCTTGAATTTATCACCATCTATTCCTGGACATCTAGAGGACAAGACACAAAGAATAAGCATTGACTGCACTAAGTGACCTGAGGGATTAGATCAAGTCAAAGCATGGTACTAATTACATAAGAAAGGCAAGACATAAATATTTGAATTCTGAACATATAGAAACAAGGTAGGACTGAAAATAAGTGCTAAACCAGAAAATTCCATATGCAACAGGTGAGATGTGAGCAATGAAGGATGGTATAATTGTTATAATTGTAACCTGAATATTCAGTGTCTAAACTTCAGGGACTCTATCCAAACAGAAATGGTGCAAGTAATCAGCAAAGACATAAAAAATATGCAATTGGTAGCCCCCAAGGCGAGCAGATGTGCAGCCTCATGAGCGCTCACAGTAAAAATTCAATCTAGTCACAGAAACATTAGACTAGATTGGAAAAGGCCCAGTTATTAAAATAATTGATTAATCAATGTGAAGTAAAATAGAAAAGAAGTATCTCTTTGGTCTTTATTTTATTTTTTTAAGAAATATAGTGCAGAAGTTCAAGACAGTGACAAAACAATGATGACTAAAGTGTAAAGAATATAAATGAAATCTTTGTTGGATAAGTCACAAGGCGGTTTTTATATTTGGTCATGTGACAATGGCCAGAGTTATCTCCTTACCACTCACTGACCACACGCTTACAATTCAGCTGCTACCTGGGTATTTCAGGATGAGACTGAGATGGCAATAACAGGTTCAGCTACTAGTTTTAGAATAATTTCATTCCACCTCATTGTATTTCTTGCCATTAGTGAGTTTATTGCACAATAAGTGAGAAATTAATCTGACAAGCATACAAGGTTATGAAATTAAAGGTATCAAAAGTGTTATATCAAAAGCTGATGACACTATTAAGCTTCTAAATTGGGCATTTACTTATTTGTGTATGCCAGAAAGATTTTCTTGAGAAAGTGATAACTCTATTGAAACAGGACCAAGAAAATTAGAGGTTAAGTGGTAAGGAAGATGAAATAGGGAGAAAGCATTCAGGCAGGATGGTACAGCTTTATTCAAAGGCCAGTGAGTCTAGAGGTCTAAGAGCAGTTGCAAGAATGAAGAAAAATGAAGATATACAGGCAAGGAGGGTCAGTCCTGAAAACCTTGCTTATAGGTTCTGTCAAGTATTTCTTCCTATGACCAGTGACACATTTGCAGGTATCAAAACAAGAGATGATTTGTCTAACCTTACATTTCATTAAGTATTGTGGATAGAGTGTTAAGTAGGGACTTAATGGCACTACTGGACATGGGGATCGTCACTAGGGACCACTATAATGGAGCCAAGGAATTGTCTACCATTACAGCACAAGGTCCATGATCTCACGGGCCCATTAAAACCAGTGGTCATTATGGCCCCATGTGTGAAGTTTGAAACCAGCTGAATGAGTATATCTGAAACAGTCATTGTAGGGAGGTTCCAGAGACAGGTTCAAACTTAATCGGCAGGAAGAGCATTGGGAGTTGCACTCCACCCCCACCTACCTGTTTCCAGCACCAGGTTCACATTTTTTGTGTGGGGTCTATAGACCCAGTGCTCATTATGGCAGAATATGTACAATTCAAAAACAGCCTGTATGAGTAGCAATGAAAGGGTACCAGCAGGGAGGTTCCAGAGGCAAGTTTCAACTTAGTTCTCAAAGAGGACATTGGGAATTGCCCTTGTTGCAGTATAGATTCACATTCTTCATTTTGGGCCAGTAATTCCAGTGCTAATTTTTGTTAAGAGTTTGTAGGAGCACTGAGAACACTGTGAGCACTAGGGCAATGCCAATGGAAATGGAGAGAAAATGGATTTGAGAAATACGAGGAGGCAAAGCCATTCACAGTGCTGAACTCCATACTGGAGGATAAAAGAGGGCAATGTCACATACAATTCCTAAATTTCTGTTGATGCTTGTTAACACAAGAAGACAAGCAATTTAGGATGAATGTGGCAATAATGAGGTTAGAGATGTTGACTTGTAGGAGCCTTTGAGACACCAAAATAGGGATACTGGAAGCTTAATTCAGATAAAAATTATGGATTTCAAAAATTTCAAGTTTGAAAACACAAATTTGTGTGTGACTTGCATACAGTTGGCAGAAATATTAAAAATTCAAAGTTCTTTTTCTTAAGAGAGGAATAGTGAGAGAGAAAATCAACTTTTATTTAGTTTTTCATATGGCTTTTGTTGCTCCGACACTTTGTTGTGTATGTAGTGTAGAGGTTTGAACTCATGTCCTCATGCCGCAACTACTGAGCCACCACTCTAGTCCCAAGACTTATTTTAACTCGATGATATCTTAACCATGTTTTGAGAATTTTCTCAAAACCATTTGGCTGATCAACTACATTCACTGAGAGACTAAAACTTATTCACAGGTGGGATTTTGTTGGATCGATGTGACCAAAGGGGCCAGGTAATTCAGAGTACCAATAATGCAGTGAAATATGAATAGTAAACTCCACCAAGACATCTGAAGGCAAGAAGAAGGAAAGGTGGTTATGAATTTAAGATTCTAACGAGGTCACATATAAAAGCAGTTGAAATGGGAGAAGTTTGAGATCAGAGTGTGATATTGCTAATTATTAATCAAAGATGAAACAGTCAGTGACAGATGGCAGCTCAATACTTTATCAGAAAGAAGGTGGCAGAGGGGTAGAAAGGGATTCATGGGCAGAAAAGACATGTTGAAGAGCTTGCATGTTCAACAGTCCACGTCCCAAAACCAATGATGAGGAGGAAAGATAAAGGGGTAAAGAAATAAAGAGCTACCATGCAATTTCCTTGCTTAAGAAATTCAAGGAACGGAGAGCATATTCTGCTGTTCCAGGAGTTTTAGAGATTAACTTCCAAAAACCTTTGAATTCTCTCAGTTTTGCATTTTATCACCAAATATTTGTGCATTAGTACCTAGCACCTCTGGATGCTTCACTTTCCAAGTGAATTTATATTCATCTTTCCCACTACCTACCAATACACACACCCATAAACAGAGCACAGAAAATATCTATTCTGACAGTTTTGATCATTATGAAGCAAGGAAGATAGCTACAAGATATTTTCTAGTAGGCTGTTGGACAGAGAAGGGAAATGTAATTAAGATGTTGAATAATTTAGTGACATATACTCTCCAGAGCATATCTACTTTTACTGCTGTTGCTATTTCTAGATCCTATTTTCCAGCCAGTGATTTTTTCATGAGTTGTGATATTCATTTGAAACCTGAATCATTCTCAAAGATCCAGTTCTAAAATGGAAACTAGGGCTTTTCCCTCCACCTGAAGCTCACATGAAAGAAATAGAGCTGCTGCGTCAACAGCTTTCAAGCTTTGTAGAGGCCAGGGCAAAGGAAATGCTGAAGAATAACTTAACAGATGTTTTCAAGTCAATGATTACCTGGGCTTACCCTGTGAAAACTTCAATGCTGAATTCTCAGGTCTCACATTGAATGCTATTTAGATATGTTATATTATTAGGTAGCTAGTCAGCCATGAATGGCTAAGCAGGAAAAGGACAACGAAGGGCACTGAAAGTCACAAAGGACCTTATCTGACAGATAAGCACCTGGAAGATGGGAGCCTGATTATATCCCCTTAAAAAACTCTTGATTCAAAAGCAAGTCATATCCAACCAGGTGGCCTGAGCCCTTATCACCAACACAACCTCCAATCACCCGGACAGGACAGGACAACTGAAACATCACCGCCTTCACAAAGAAAGCCTGCTGAGAGCTATTCAAAGGGTAAAAAATGATTAAGGGCACAGAAAATTGAGGTAAAAGTAGTGAGACTCCTTTTCTAGAGCCACCCTAACACCCTTTCTTAGAGGTAGTTCATGTAGTTCCTATGCTGTCAGTCAAAAGGCAGATCAGGGGGACTCTGGAAAATTTGCTGGCACCCCCAGTAAAACTGGAGGACAGGAAGGGCATGCTGTTCATCTTCTCTGAAAGGACCCACACTCTTCCTTTTTCCCTTTATCTGTCCCTTTTTAATAGACTTGTTCCTTTACTCTGAGAGACATGTCTGAAATCTTTCTGGCATGATTGTAAAAATTGGGGTTTGAAGAGAGAATCTCTGGCCTGCCTCAGTTTGACAGCAGGCTGCTGCTATTTAACAATATGACCTTTGGAAAAATCCCTAGTAAGGACTATGTTATCACAAAATGAATTATTGGCAGCATCTAAAATAATATAACTACAAATTAAGTAGTAAACAAAATTTTACATACACATGAAACACTATTATATTGATTAACTTACAATTTGCTGCTATTATTTCAATGAATTTCTTTATCACATTCTATTTTTTATCTAATACTATATACCAATTTTGCTTTTGTCCCTGGCTTTAAAACACAATCCTCATTCAGTCCCCAGTTGTTTTCATCCTCAACTTTATCTCTATTGGACTCCTAGTTCTTATCAATGTCCTCCTACTGTCTTTAATGGATGATATTTCCCACAATTCCTCAATTTTGCAGATATTTTTCTTCTCCAAAGTGAAGTAAGATACAATTGGATGATTGTATTCCACTGCTGATTTCCATGCTGTGATGGGCAGAATGTCCCAGCTCATGCAAATATCTTTATGGCAATCTGCTTATGACTATGTAATGGTTCATGACAAGAGGGAATTAAGTTTGCAGATAAAATCAATTTGCTAACCAGCTGACCTTAAAAGAGAGAGTTGATCCTGGATTTTCTAGGTGGACCCAATGTAATTGCTAGGTTTCTTAAAAGTGGAAGAAAGAGCCAGAAGAAGGATCAAGGTCAGAGATTTTTCAATAAGTTCCTGACTTCTTGAGGATGCAGGAAGGGGGCTTTGAGCCAACACAGGTGTCCCCTAGAAGCTGGAGGAGGCAAGGAAATGTTCTTAAGAGCCATAGAAGGAATGCAATCTTTCAACATTTTAATTTTATACCATCAAGACCCCTTTGTACTTTTGAGCTCCATAGCAATAATATGATACATTTGTGTTGGTGTAAGCCACAAAGTTTATGAGCTTTTTCACAGCAGCATGAGAAAACTAGTAGCTTTGACTACCAGCATTTTTCTGTCTCAGGACCTGCATCTTCATCAATTTTCCCCAGTTCTCCACCTATATCTATCTATATCTATATCCATATCATTATTAGCAAATCCACTACAGTTACTTATATCATAGCTATTAGTGTTTTCCATTACTCAGTGTGAAACAGATATTTCAAAGACATAAAAATTTCTGCGAAGAAAACAGAAAAATCCCCCATTAGAAATGGAGTTGTCCAGTAACACTGCAGAGAAAGATCTACCATACCCCCCCATTCCCAGATTTTCTTCTCTCATCTCTTACCAGATCCATTCAGAGTCAAACTCATTTGAGTAGACTTTTTGTAGCTGTTCTTGAAGTACCCCCTTCTTGTAAGGCATTCCACATTAATTAGAGGAGATGTGTTGATCATGTAGTTTGTCTAAATGAATAACAATCTCACAAATGCATAACTGAACTCATTTCTAATAGCAATAATCTAAATTATTTGTCACAAACATTAGTAACTAATACTGGGGTAAAAAGATGAAGATAATTCTGAGGAGAGAATTCAAATTATAAGATACATATGAAATACGAAGTTGAAATCTATACCACTCAAACCAGTATAACTCGCGGTTAGCAAGTACTATTTTTTTTCTAAAAATAACATCAAGAGAATAAATAGATGATCAGTGTTTTTATCTTTGAGATGCTTCCAGAAAATAATTCATCTAAAAAAGTTAAATAACTCTGTAGAATATTGGTTACTCAATTTTTTCATCATTGTTTTTTCTGAGATAGTATAAAATTAAGTTTTTGTGCCCAGAGAAATAAATGAACAGCCAACTGTCTAAATTAAGATGTATGGAACTGATGTATATGTGCATATTTCAGGAATTTGACCATCTATAGTTTTCATGCTAGTAGTTTTTCCCATCTGAAGGCAGAGCCTGAATTATGAAATCTGGAAAAGGGTATGATGGATACATCCTGTTCAAATTAGCAAAGGTAATGATCTTAGTTATCATTTTCATCTTGAAATTCACAAGCCCTAAATTCTCAGGCAAAATAGTATTATTAGAAAATAGACTTATAATGAATAGATTTTTTTAAAGGACTACTGCAGAAAACATCTTGATTTAGTAACTGAGAAAACAACTTAAAAAATCTATTTGTAAGATTCAATATATTCATAATCTAGTTATAAAAATTAGCTAGTTTTGGAATGCCCTTTTTTTGAAAAAAGAAAAACCTCTTGCTTTAATTTGCACAAAACATGAAGAATAGAGAAAATCAAATTTAAAATAGCAATCATAATAAGTATTTATTTATTTATTATTACCACTGAGAGTAGAATATTTCTTAGATAAATTTTGAATCAGAAAAGTTGTGAGGAAAAGTTTCCCCATAGAAATATGCTATTAAAATAATATTTCTTCTGAGCTGATAGTCTTTGAAAGAATTTAGCAAGTTGGAGAGTCAAGATGAAATAAATTCACATCAAATCTAAAAACAACAAATCCTAGCCCCGCCCCCCCCCAAAAAAATCCGAGTCTCCTCTTCTACCCTTTCTTCTGGGAAGTTCAAGCAAAGCATCTCTGCTTTATTCGTTTTGTGGAAAATAGTTACCCAATTAAAATCCTTAGATTTAAAACCCATAGAAAAATATTGAAAAATAAAGTAACTAGTTTTAATTTACTTTAACTTAACATCATAGTTTATTTATTAATAATCGCCTTATAACTATAGCTAAACAAGAGAAAGAGGAGAGAGAGGGAGAACAGGAGAGAGGAAATACAACTGAATATTTAAAGGTGAGTGGACGTGTTATTAGCAGAGTCCAAAACTCGGACACTTTTACTTACCTACAGATAACTTCATAGCATTTAGTTGAGTTTTAAGACAGAAATATTTGATGACCAATCATCTTATTTGAGCATTCAGATAAAACAATTTCCAATAAAACAATACAAAAAGGGAGGTCATATAAGGCTCATGGTTTGACGTTCTGAGCAATTAAAGAATCCATATCACTTTAAATAGAGGATTTAGAAAATAAACACCTGGTGTTAGCTCTTTGTCCCTATGACCAAAATACCTGACAAGGACAACGTAGAGGAGCACAAGTTCATTTGGGCTTATGGCTTCAAAAGTTCAGTCTGTGGTTAACCAACTCCATTGCTCAGGCCCAAGACAATGCAGAATATGATGGTGGAAGGGCTCTGCAGAGAGGAGCACTGCTCAGCCTATGGTAGCCAGGAAGCAGACAGAGAGGAGAGGGAGCTGCAGGGAAGGTGAATCCTTTCAGGGCATCCCCCAGTAACCCACCTCCTGTAGCCATGCCCGCCCCTGCCTGCAGTTACCACTCAGCTAGTCCATTCAAACCAGGATGGCCAGATTAAGTGACAGCTCTCCTGATCTAATCATTTCACCTCTAAACATTCCTGCGTTAATACAGCAGCTTTTGGAGGACATCTAATATCCAAACCATAAAATACCTCATTTGTCTTTATACCATACTATTTCAGTAGAAGACAGGATTCCTTAATTTTTTCATGAGCTTTGTATATGCCACACAATATAAGCAATGTTTCACTATTACCTAATTTCCTACTGCAATTTTCAAAATCATAGAAATAAAATTATTTGAAACACCTTAAAAATGAAACTTACTACATTTTTAAAAAGAGAGAGTGACAGTGAGAGACAGAGAGAGAAAAACTATTTTTATTCAGCTTTTCATGTGGCTTTCGTTGCTCTGAGACTCCTTTGTGTATGTGGTGCTGGGGTTTGAACTTGCATACTCAAGAATGCCGGACAAGCACTGTAGCCGCTGAGCCACTGCTCTAGCCCCTGAATTTTTTATTTACATAATTAAGTGGCTTCAAATCTTTAAAGTTTAAATATTCCCAATATCTAAAAGATGAATTTCATCTTTGAAAGCTGATATACTTGAAGAAAAATTTGCCAGGGTTGAAATATTACACACAGGATTATGAAACAAATTTGCTTCTTAGTTACATTATCAACTATAAAGTTGAGGCAATTTCCTTTCTAGCTCTTCCCCTACATTTTCTATAGTTTCCAAACCAGAAAAAAATTTAAAAGGAAGCAGTAAAGTATAATTTGAATCTAGAAATGTCATTACTAAATGGTGACTAAGAACTCTTAATTATGTTTAATTATGTTCCAACAACACTATAAATATTACATTTTGAATCACATATATCAAAAGGAAAAAAGAAAAAAAATCCAAAAACAATTATTCACAATATCTGTTATTTTTAACACGATTTAAAATAAATGACATATTTTATTTACATAAGTTTGAACAGAATGAATAAACATTGGAACATACATGTTCAAAAATCAAGAGATAAGTTACTATTTTTTGCAATAATATAAATGTCTTTAAAGTAAAAAAGTCTTTGAATATGATCTTTAATATTTTATATTATCTTTTTGCCATGTCCTTTGACTGAACAGGTTAAAATTTTAGATGTTACTTGTTTTAACTGTTGATTATAACATAAAAACCAATAGTTTAGGAAAAGATCATGGAGTTACTAATTTTTTAACAAAATAATTAGAGAATTTTCTTTTTTTTTGAGAGTTTTAAAATAATTAATCAAAAGCAGCCACTTCATAAAATAAACAACTTTCATCCATTTTGTTTACTAATGTATCCCCAGTACTTAGAGGAATACCAGTAAAATATCAAGCAATTGAGAAATATTTTTACTATAGTGTGAACTAAAAGCATTCCATATTTAACAAAATTTACAGAAAATAGTCTCTCATCTCTTGATCTTTAGACATCCATGTTCCAATATTTATTCATTCTATACAAGCTTATATAAATAATGTCATTTATTTACAATCACATTGAAACATAACAGACTGTGAAAAAGTTGTTTCATTTTCTTCCTTTGGATATGATATGTCAGATTCAAAATACAATATTTGTAGTATGCATCCCACATACATTCAAATTATTTTTCATTAAATTCTATTTTGTTTAAATATTAGCTATTGCCTTAAAGAGCAATTGGTTTTCAAGTATCTCAACAGTTCACATTAAAAGAAAGAGTTTTCTAAAATTGAAATTTCTAAAGAAAATTGTCTTTGAATTTCACCTTTGAGGGTGAAGAACCCTCTTATAAAAACAAACTTTTTATTTAACACACCTTGAGTACAGGAGAGATGCTGCTTCCAGCTTAGGTTGACACCTGCCATCCTCCTTCCCCCCCACCCCCCCACCCCCGCCAATGCTGACAAAATGAAAGTTCTGCTTAATTAGTGAATATTACCATTCCAAACAAA
>PVKS010001386.1:0-86963 GCA_004027875.1 Aplodontia rufa | reverse complement strand
ATTGATATTTAATGCAGAAGCTTTATATAGTACCATGCAAGCCCAAAGTATTCAAATTAGTATTTATTTAATAATCTCCCTGACAGAGAAGAGTGCCAGATAAGGGAGTGTTAAATACTTTGAGCTGTGATTGACAGCAAAGTGTGTAATATTTAATGTATGCAACTTGATGAGTTTGAAGATATAGACCTGTCAAACAAAACCACCATCTACCATAAACCTAGCTATCACATCCAGAAGAGTTTCCTGTTGCCTTCATATTTATCATGTGTATGTGTGTGTGTGTGTGTGTGTGTGTATGTGTGTGAGATAACACTTAAGATCTACCCACTCACCAATTTTTAAAGTGTGCAATGCAGTGTGGTTAACTCTAGGCAGTGGTTTGCCTCTAGGATTTGTTCATCTTGTGTAGCCAAAACCTCATGCTCTTGGTCCAAGACCTCCATTTCCCTTTTTCCCCAGTCTCTGGCTACCACTCCACTCTGCTTCTATGGGTTTGATTATTTTAGATTCATCACATAAGTGATAGCATATAGTATTTTTCTTCTGTGTCTGACTTGTTTCACTTACTCTGATGTCCTTTTGCTTTATTCACATTGCCTCAAGTAACAGATTTCCTTCTTTTTTTAACTTGCATATTATTCCATTGTGTATTTATACCATGTATTTCTCTATACATCCATCATCAATGGACATTTAGGTTCTTTCCATATTTTGGCCTCTGTAAATAATACTGTAATGAGTGTGGGTGTACAGATATCTCTCTGTCATCATCCTCATTTTAATATCTATATCTGTATCTACATCTATAGCCATAGCTATAGTTATCTCTGTATCTATATCTATCCAGAAGTGAAATTGCTGGATCACATGGCAGTTCTATTTTCATTTTGTTTGGGAATACTCCACAAGCTTTTACATAGTAACTGCAGCAAATTATATTCTCACAAACAGGGTATAAATGGTGCTTTCTCTTTATATTCTTGTCAACCGTTTTCTATTTTTAATAGTAACCCTCCTAACATATGTGAGATGATATCTCATTGTGTTTTTGATTTGCATTTCCAGGATAATTAGTGATTTTGAATGTATTTTCATGTACCTGTTGGTCATTTCTATATCTTCTTTGGAAAAATGTCTGTGTAATTGTTTCATCCACTTTTACTTGGTTGTTTTTTAAGTTGTAGAAGTTCCTTGCATATTTTAAATATTATTAAACATTAAGGAAAGTAAACATTTAAATAATTAAATTATAACAGAATTAAATCACATTTTTTAATAATATTCATCCACTAGAAAAAATATTGTTTTCACAGTGTCACAAATTTTTTTCCTGGGAAAAATGCTAAAGAAATATATTTCATGTAGATTTATTTAGTTACATAGGTTATAAAATATCATTTATCATGTATGTGTAGTTTCTTTGTAGAATATTACCATTCTTTAAATATATTAATAAAATAGCCATTGTGAAATATTCATATAGTACGTGGGAGAGCTATACGGTATATTCTAAACTGGTTGTACAATATTTTAACGTAATTATTTTGACATGGACATTTTTTCTGTTATTCTCTCTTTGCGAAGTTATTCAATGCTGAGACAATTTCAAAAAAGCTATTTTGATCCAGTTTTTTGGATGACTGTATTTTGAGGTCACTGGAAGAAAAGACACCTGCCCACCATTCTTGGCCTCATTCATAACTCCCATTCAACTCTTGTCACCAAATTCTGGGGCTATTTTAAATAGTTAAATCATTTACAAACTTCCTAGTAATAATAATTGTGTTATTAAACAATATTCCTGGACAACTACAACTTGTTTTAGTTAATATACCTATACAACTTCAAACAAATAAATGTTCTCCTCCTAATTCTACCATCAAATTTTTTTACTCTATTTTTCATGTAAAAAGCTATTTTAGGTAATTTTTTCCAAAATGCATGATATTTAAATTCACTTTTCCTTTGGTCCTCAGTTGAAATGAATTGAGTGAATCATTCTGTGCAGTTAAACAAATTCTTTTTGATTCTACCTCATTTTATTTTGCAGGTTCATCAACTTCGATACCCCCAAATGTATCACCCACATAGTCAATCATTCTCAAATATTTAATTTATAACTTAGATCATATTTATCCTTTGTGTTTAAGTTGTGTTATGAATCTTACTTTCTTGTATCTTCCCCTTGATAAAGTTTTGAAGATGTGTTCATTGTTGTTGGAAGATATCAAGCTTATTACACTACTGTTCAATAGTAATTCATATTTTACTTTTCACCAACTTAGAAATAAAAACTTAAATTGTTTCCATTTCCCTGACACCAAAATTAGTATCACAGTAATAGTCTTCCTACATGTCCCTCGTGAGCTTTCTGCGTGAGATTTTCCTTGAGTCCTGTAACTGGTTGTGAGTGCAGAGCACGTGGACTCTGACCACACAGAGCAAGACTAGCCTAACCAAGAAAATGGGATATTTTTCCATCTTCTCAGGTCTTCTTCAATTTCTTTCTTTAATATTTGATAGTTTTCATTGTAGAGGTCTTTTACTTCCTTTGTTAGATTACTTCCCAAGTATTTGATTCTTTTTGAGGTTATTGTGAATTGCAGCAGTACCTCTTCTGTTAGCAGGATTTTCCGTGCCACTTTGTCCTTCCTGTATTTGTGAGTGTTCTTCCTTTCCTCTGTGCCCAACCAGCAGTGCAGCCACCCAGGTGGTGGTCCTTGCCCCCAGAGCTGCTTGCTGTATGTGGTTTTACCTCCTTGCTTACTGTCCAAGCCTCTAAGCCTCTGCTTTTACTACTTTGTACACTAATGAGTTTAAGTGAAATTTTGCTCTTTACCCACCTTGCTGAAAGTCACTTCTCCCTCCGTTGACATCCCATTTCATGGAGAGATTCTACATGCAGCCAGTCACCGTCTGCCCCGACCCTCACATCTTTTCTTGTGTTAAGGTCTAAATTATTTTTAGGGTTTTTTTTTCTTTGTGAATTGTGTTTTTTTCTACTATAAAAGGGCATTACTCAAACTGTTAATATTTATGAGATACAGATGCAAGATACTTCATAAGATATTTGAACAAGCTATGCTGCATACCTGTACAAAAATATAAATGTTTAATCCTATTGTCAAAAATTTTGAAGAATAACAAGGATGATAGGAAGGGAGGAGAAAGGGAAATGTTGGAACTGAGATAAAGCAATATACATTCCAAGCAGTTATAAGTGTCACTGTATATATATACTATGGCATATAGTACTGTATATGACTCTCTTTTAATCCTTATATTTTGTTTCTTTTTCCTTTCTTATAAAATTGTTTAGGACACATAAAATGTTGAATTCTAATATCGCTAAGGAGCATGTTTAGTCATTTTAATCTTAAACAAGATGCAAATGTGTCTTCTGGAATGTCTTCCATTTTTGCATTGCTGCTTTCAGTAGCTATGAAAGTTTTCCTTTAACTAAAGTTTTCTAATTTTTAAAAAAAATCATAACTAGGTATTGATTTTATCACTTATTTTTCATATTCCATTGAGATAACTGTTTTCTCTCAATGACATGGTAAACAATTGGTTTTCTGATTTGGAACACTTTGCATTCTTGTAATAAAATCTAATTCTGATGAAATATTTCATTTTCTTTTAATTTTGGGAAGTATCATAATTTAAGTCTATCATTCCTTTTCTTTCCACATACTTTTATTTTCCAGTTGGACTTAAAGTTACATTAACTGCATAAAACCAAGTGAAAAAGCTTCCCTTCTATTTTTATATTCTGCCACAGTTCTTTGATGTTTGGAAGAACTCACTGATAAAACTCATGTGATCTGTGACTTTTTATAAAGAAATAGTATGCATACTAATCATTTGAATTCCTTTAGTAGGGTACAGTATATTCAAGTCTTCACTTTTACCTTGCACCAATTTGTATTTTATCTACATTTTTTTCTATAAAAATGTGAACATTTCTATTAGATTTTCAAAATTTATTATAAATATTCATAATATTATTTACTATCTTACATTCACTGTTATGCCTGTAGTTAGCTATTTCTTTTTCATTCTGTATTTTATGTGTCTCGTAATGGTTTCAAATTTTGTGCAGTAATTACCTGGCAATTGTCTACTTCTCAATCTTTTCAAAGACCCAGGTATTATTTTGTTAAACTACTCTTGTTTTGTTTTATCATTTCCTATTTCATTGATTTCTTCTTTGCTTTCTTCTTATTTACTAGGTTTACTTTATCAATCTGGCAGTGTTTTATTAACTCCTTGAAATGAACTTTTGCCTTGATCTTTTTTTTTTTTTTTTACTTTTTCTCACTGTGATTAATGTACTTAATACTATGAATTTTCCAGCAGAATTTTGCAGTCACACAAGTTTTGACACGTGGCATTTTTATCGTTGTGTAGTTCTCGGTATTTTCTAATCTGTCTTATTAGTTCTTCTTTCACAGAAGAATAGTTAGTAGTAGACCTTTTAGTTTCCAGATGCATTGGACTTTAAGCAATTCCCTTCATATCAATTTCATTTCATTTTATCATCCAAGAAGATGGGTCATTTAAATCTGAGATATTAAATTTACCTTTATTTCTGAAAAATTCTAGTTATATTCATACAAATCTTTCCATCTTTCCATTTTTATTTCCCAGAGAAACTTCCACAAATGTTGAAAATTCTATTTTTATTTTCAAAATCTCTTATTTTTTGGCTCTGTTTTCCATTTTCTTATTTTGATATTATCTTAGAAAATTGCTGAACTTCATCTGCCAACCAATTCATTTTGGGTTCTGCTCACTTTATTACACAAAATGCTTTGTGCTTCCTTTCCACTTTAAACACTTGTCGTACTCTGAGTCTCTCTTGGATGCGTGTGTCTGAGACACAATGGGGAAACAAGACTATCAGAGTTTAAATAAACATTGGGAACCTTCCAGATGCAGGCCTCAGTGGGAGTCATCCCAGGCTCTGCTCCTTCCCAAGAACTCATTTCCATCTGCTCTAGATGGAGAAGAGTCACAGAAAGTGATATGTGCAAGGTCTGCTACATGGCAGTTTTTTTTTTTTTAACTAGTTACAGATGGATGTCCACCTGTAGCTGTCCCTTTGTCATAAGCCAGTGGCAAATTGCAGTGCTGGTTTCTGCTTCTTATTTGCAATGGGGTAGCAGGGACTTTCCCCAGGGAGGAATAGACCTCCCAGTGAAAGCCTTCTTTCCAAAGATTGTTCATCTGCGATCTCCTCGGTTGTTAATTTCTTCTCAGAATAATATCCAAACAGTTTCTGTTTCAAGTTGTCTATATTTGGTATAAGACCCAACAAATCTTTTCCTTTTGTGGCATCATTAGAATAGTGTTTTGGTAAAGAAGATGACAGACTATGTTTCTTACCATCTTTTCAGAAGCCACAGCTAGATATAATTTCTGAGTCTCTTTTTCTCATATTCATTTTTATTAAATCCCTTCAATGGAAATAAAAAAGTTTTAGACTTAAAATTCTGTTTTTGAATTATTTCATATTTTTCTAAAATTTTCAGAGAAACAGCATTATTGCATGGGCTGAGACTCAGGTATGAGTTTAAGGTCACAAAGAATGCTACATGCATTACTTAGTAATTATTTAGTATTTTAAAATATCATGGGTGTTTTGAAGTGAGGATGGTGACGATCACGGTTAAGGATAAGACTCAGAGAGAAGATAATTTTCAGGGATAACTTTTAAACATACAACCTTAAAAAACTTAACTATATTTTGACACTAGTATTCTGACGAGACTGAACTAAAGTTGCTGTGTGAGCATGTCGTGATTCTAGCGACTAGAATAAATTCATGTAACTCTTTTTTATTTGTTGCCAACCATGTGCTAAGCATTCCAACATGCTTCTGTTTATCACTTAGGGAAGTACTTTCACATATTTTGTCTTTTCTCATTCTCTGGCTGCATAAAATGTGAAATGACTTACCCAAGGATATAAGTCTTATTCCAGGATCTTAACACTTTTCCTAAGACCATTGCTATCATTCTCTGAGAAGAGTTATACCATAAAATAATCAGGAATATAAATTAACCACCTTCCTCTTTACTGCCAGTATCCTGGATCTGATTTCCAACTACTCAGGGGTCCCTTTTGAGAACAACTTCCAAGAAAATGCAGTATCACAAAATTTGACATTCACTATGTCACAAGACCTCACTCTGTCCTGTCCTCAGTGTCCTCCTGAGTGACTGCCCAGCTAATTGGATTTGAGAGGATTTAAAATAGATAAAGGGTTATTTTGCCTGTCCTCTCCAAGGGTATTTAGATAATGATTAGCAACCTCCAGTGCCTCAACTCAGGGAAGGAATAATATGGTCATTTCCAACCCTGTGGCAAGGGACAGGACAAGATATTTTTGAGTCACGGTGCATGGGAGAGGCAGAAATTGGTCTTGACTTGAACTGATTCACACTGTGTGGACAGTTCTACTCACACTGCCCATGCGACAGGTCAGGTTTCCCTCTTACTCGTCAATCCAGTTATACAGGTACTTAAAGATTCAACAGTCAATTTCAAAAGATAAACAAAAGTCATTAATTTTAGGACCATTGAAAAATGCATACATTGATTCACATACTTTTATGTACATATATTATTTGTGAGGCACACTGACAGGAAATTTAATTTTTTCATAGGTGTTTTTTTAAGACGTTAGTCACCTGATTTATTCTCTGCCTTGAATGCAGATAACATGAAAAAATGAAAGGAACTGATTAGGTCAACTAAAGTCATAATTTTGAGTTTTAATTGTTTTCCAATGAACTTTTCCTCATGGTCTAAACTGCCCCACGTGATCTAAACCCTACTCACTCCTTTTCTGTTCACTCAGCCTGTGCCACAGCGACTCCCTGCTGCTTTATCGTTCCAGTCATATTTTGGCCTTTCTGTTTCCTCAGGCTGAAGAGCCCTGCCACAGGCTTCTTCCAGTCAGGTCTTCCTAGACCACGCCACACCATGGCACCCATACCATCCACTTCAGTCCCCACCTTTCTAGTTATTTTCTCTTTTATCACCATCTGGCATAAACATCATTTATTTTTGTATTTTGTATCTTTCTCCGATACAATGTAAATTCCATAAAAATAAGGACTTTATCTGGTTTGTTAAACTAATGTGTTGAGGAAAATGCCTGGGGATTCAACAATTAGTTGTTAATGAAACAATGTAGAATTTATATACCATGTCTTTCACAATGGAAATATTATCATTCTGAAATCAATGAGAATTGCAAAATATTTGTTAAAATGCTTTAAAGTCCACAACATTTTATATACATAGAAGATGGTTTTTAATTTTTTTCTAACTGCTCATACTTTATGGTCTCTATTCCTTTTAATTTTTAAATATTGGAGAACTAACATTTTTGAGAGAGAGAGAGAAAGAGTAACAGTGAGAGAAAGAGAAAGACAGAAAGAATGAATCAATTTTACTTAGCTTTTCATGTGGCTCTCATTGCTCCAACACTTCGTTGTGTACATGGTGCTGGGGTTTGAACCTGCATCCTCTTTCATGCCAGGCAAGTGCTATAACCACTGGGCCACAGTTCCAACCCCGGAGAACTGACATTTTTTTTCAATGAAACAAAATAATGTATTTATATTCTGAAAATTAGATTTACTCCCTGGAGCCCCCCTAATTACCCACCCTTGTCCCTCCCCCCCTCCTTCCCAATACATCTCTATGGATGCCTTAGGTTGTGTGTCACTGCACCTTTTCAGGGTTTGATACATGAGAGTTGAGCACCTTTCACAATGGTCAGGGTTTAGCTCCAGCCTCCACAGATGAGTGAAGACATTCGACCCTTGGTTCCTGGAAAATGACTTTTAACTTAACTTTTCCAGTCCTGAATATCAAAGTCAGAGCTTCATGCATGCTAGACAAGAACTCCATTACTAAGCTTCATCCCTGATCTTGAGGAATGACTTTTAATCATCCGTTTCAGAATAATTTGAAAATATTTAGAGATCGAAAGCATGCCAGAATTGGACTGAGTGTTAGCTACGTGGAACTTTGGGATCTGTCCAAGATGGAAGAGGTGGAGGAGACACTGAAGTGACTGCAGAGCCAGAAAGGAATACAAGAAATCATCATGGTGAATATGGAAGGAATCCAACCAAGAGTATCATGAGCAATCCCACCACCACACAGTACACCAACCTCATGCACAACTTCTCTTGAAGTTACTGAGTACCTTGGTAGAAAGTGACACTCAGAATGACCTTCCCTTCCTTCAAATTCACTTTAATGAAAATGAAATTATGGTTGCATCAGATAAAGGCTATTTCCTGACTGTTCTTCAGAATCCAACTAAATAAACCACTTTCTTAGCTCTTTATGTCATTCTTAATTCCATGCTCCCAAGAACAATAGAGTTAATCATGTCAATCAACTGGCACAGATTCACTGTAGATTACATGCAAACCTACCCAGTGATCAAGGGTGGGTGGCAGCCCTGCCTAGCCCCTCCAGGGAAATTCTTCTGCTGCTAGTCACCCCAGAGTTCCCAGGAGAATTCTCTTTCCTCACTTCCAGGTTTTGGAGCAAGAGCTTGTACAAAACCCATACACAGCTTCCTTCTGACCTTCACTTCATTTTGGTACCCTTGGAAAATGTTGTTTTCTTTAACTAAAAATATCCAAATTGCTTTTTGAAAATGCCAATAAAAATCAACAAATATCTAAGTACCTATGTGCAAGTTTTCAGATTTTTTCTCCCTTCTGTATTATCAATTGAAAAATTAGTAATAGGTTTTATTTTATGGATCAAATTTTCGTTTAGCAGTCAGTTTTAGAACTATATTATGAAGTAGGGTGGCCAATGCTATTTTTAATTATGCTCCATAAATTAGGAGCAAGAAACATCATGTGACTACATTTTTGCAATCAGATTAAATTTAACTCCGTGCTTTTTTCCCACTGTAGCAAGAAATTCAGCTGTAGTATTTATAGAAACAGTCCCTTTTTGTCTGTAAGACTCTATGAAGATATCATGGTCTTTAGAGTTCAGAAAATGGGCTTTTGGACAGCTGAAGACGTGCTTTCATTTTGTATTGACATTTTTCCTTGGTGGAGGTAGCATGCAAAGAGCAACAGAAGTTATAGGCTGCCTGACCCACTCTCCATTTCCAACACTGTTCTCTTCTACTTCCCTCCAACATAAAAGGCTACCATCACTAAAGCCTCCATGGGTGCCAGAGTCAACCACGGAAACCAGTCTGGGTGACGAGTTGAAAACAAGCTCACTGGTATTGCTCTTCATTCCAGTCACTTCCCCGTTCTACTTTGTGGAATAGTGAGAGGCTGGAGGTACAAATGCCATTTGAAAAGCAAATGTATAAAAATCAACATGCTAAGGTTGTCAGAATATGGAGCCAGCAATATTCTGTGTCCTTAATGACATTACTGAATGTCTGAAAATGCCAAGTACCTGTGGATTAAACTCTATCTATGTCAGTAAAATAAACATCTATTTGTTTAAAATATTTTAAAATTCTGTCTTCTATAAGAATACATGTCTAATTGAACTCCCAGTTTTACTTAAGAGAATTCTTGCCTAGCATAATAGACCTGCTGCCTCGGGTAATATCTCACTAGATAAACCTTTTGGTCATTTTCCATAATTAAAGTTGTCTTTTGGACTATCATGATTATGTGGGTACTATTGTCTGTTGTCTTAGCTCATTTGGACTTCTCCAACACGATACCATACTCTAGGTAGTTTATAAACAATGAAAATGTGTTTCACAGGGTTCTGAAGGCTTGGAAGTCCAAGATCAAGGCATTGACTTTTTGGTTCGTAAATGATGCTTTAGAGTTGTTGGAGGATAGTGCAATTCTCAGTGCCCTCTGTCATTAGGGCCTCTGCCCTTATGTTTCAATTAACTTCCAAAGACGCCACCTCCTAATCACATTAATGGTTAAGTTTCAACTTAAGAATTTTAGAAGGGCATAAAAATTTAACCACATCATCTGTTATTCCTGGTAGCCCTCCAAAAACTTGCTTTCTTTCTAGTTTTAGGAGATTTCACACTTTCCCAGAGTTTGTGAGTCTAGCCTCACTCTGCAAGCACTTTAACCTAATCTACTTTGGAAAGACCAAACATCTTCATTGAAAAATGGTTTTCAGGCTTGTAAATCAGTATTGCTTAAGTGCAGGATAGAAGAAGGAATAAAGTAGAGAAACTACATGTTTCTCATGTTAATTTTTCTAATTATGCTATTACAAACTATCTTCTTTGGGTACAGGCATTTAATTCAGCCATCCAAAGGGTCAATTTTAAATCCGAAGGTCTATCTCAGTTACCAATCAGTCAACTGGGTAATAAACACTCTTAGATACATTACTGGTTAAAATATCAAGGAATAAATTACCATATTTCAAACTGTAAGCTCTACTACAAAAGATAATCATAGATATAACTGTATTTTAATCTGAAAATAGATTTCATCACTAGGGTAAAAAGAAAAGTCCCATTTTAGTGCTATGTCAGCCACTTGAAATCTTCAATCCAAAGTGACTGTATTATGTTCATATAAAGTACAATTAAAAAACCTTTCTCTGTGCTCAGGAATAAGAAATATGGGTTGTGGAAAGAACATAAACATCACCTCATTTTTTTCTAACTAAAGAAATATGCTGTTGTTTCTTCTATCTTAGAAAAATAAATCATTTAACTCCACTCTCCCATCTGCAGCTGTCCTACTTCTCTGTTCGTCTTTGCTCTGAGTTTCTATGTGTCCTGTCTCCAGTTCTTGTCCAGTTTTTTTTTTTTAAAGAGAGAGAGGGACAGTGAGAGAGGAGAGAGAGAGAGAGAAAGAGAGAATAACTTTTATTTAGTTTTTCATGTGGCTTTCATCGCTCCAACACTTTGTTCTGCAAGAGGTGCGGAGATTCAAATCCCTGTCCTTGTGCTTGCCAGGCAAGCACCATAACTGCTGAGTCACTGCTCCAGCCCTCTCCTCCAGGTCTTCAGATCTATTTTAATGAGGTTTTCATTTCCTCAGCAGGACCAAAGCATGTCTCACCATGGTTCCAATGACTTCCTCAGTACTAAATTCAACTACCAGTTCACACAGTTGATTACACCCTCCTTCATTCATTCTACTTACATGTTTGTGTTTCTGAACTCTCTTTTCTCTTACCACACTCTTTGCTCATTCTCGATCTCTTTTGCTGCTTCTGATAATCTTTTCTTAACAATCAATGTAAAATGGCCCCAGAACCAGTCCCTGATCCCTTCCCTTCCATATCTGCATAGTCCCACCCCCACCCCCACATCCAGTGTTCTCACCCATCTCCCTGGCTTTAAATGCCATCTTTATGCTAACAGCTCCCCAAAGCATATCTCAGCCTACACCTCTCAGCTAATTTGCCAGCTCACGTATCTACTTCATACTTGCAGTCTTCACTTGGCTGTTTAATGGAAATTTCATATTTTAATATATAGAGAACTATAACAATTTAAAATTCATTTTCCCCTAAGAATTAAAAACAAAGAATTTATTGACTTATTTTTCAAGGAATAAATCCATGCACATATAACTATAATAATCTACTTTTTGCACCTAGACAGTTTCAGTATTAATTAAATCTTTCAGAGATTAATAAATACATTTTTGAGATGATCCTGTAGATATTCCAAAACAAAATTTCTAAATCAGTCAAAAATATTTCAGAAGCATTGACTAAAATTTGTTCTTCCAACTCTAAATTCAAAGAAAAATATGCTGTTACATTCTTAAAGGAAGAGTTACTCTAACTTTGCCCATTTATACCTCAGTTCAGTGTTATTGCACTTCTTACCAACATTAATAACTGCCCCCTTACTTCTCAAGCTAAGCAAGGACATTGATCTATTTGGCACAGATTTACATGCAAATGATCATGGGATCATAACCATTATTTTAATAAAAACCCAATATGAAAGAACTAGATGAATAAGGCAACTCTGGAGATTTGGCAATTTGGAAAGAATTCTCAAAAACTAGGGATATATTAATATCACATCAAATTTTGTGACTATCTTTAGGTGAACTTAGTGGTGTGACTTGGCATAATCTTAGAATTTCTTCAGTTTATAGAATAGAATAAAATTAGTATGTGTTATATTTTTATGTTCTTCAAGAATTATGCTAAGAATTCCCAATCTTATCAAAACTTTAAGTTACAAAATAAATGCTGTTAATTTCTATTTATATAATATGCAACTATCCCAAATTATGGACATAGTCTATAAACAATAAAAAAAATCATTTGAAAGTATGTCTATGTTGATGTTGGGGGTGAATTTAAAAGGTAGAGTTATGAACTTAGAAACCTTTGCTAAAATTTTGCTTCATAACATCTACCAAAAAAAAATCAATTCCAGAGGAAAAAATCTTAAGTTGTCACACCATAAGAATTCTTTGTAAAAAAAATCAATAATATAATAATTATGATTATAATAGAAGTTCACCCTAAGCAGAATCACTACACACAGTACTGTGCTAAATATATTACATATATCAATTCATTCATACTTTATGGCAACATTATAATGTAGATATTATTATTATCACCAGTTAACAAATTTTTATAAAATTCATAGAGCTTAAATTACTTTCCAGAAGCCATATAACTATAAAAGAATGAGAACAGAATTCTAACTCAAATTTACTTTGACTCTTTATCATGAGTTAAGTAGGCTTATCTACAAGGCATAAGAGGCATAAGTGGAACAAATTATTTGAATTGATTGTGGGGTGGAGGCACCAGAAAGATCAGCAATATACAATTCTGGTCCTAAGAACTAACTCTGGCACTGCTATTGAAAAAGATTAAAGAAATACATATATAGTTACCATAGAGTCTGTGTCGAATTGAAGTAAATTACACTGGTATTACATCTGAGAAACTCTAATCCAATGGGGGAGACAGGGTAGCAAGGGTCCACAGATGGCCAAGAGCCATGTCATAGCCCAGATACCTCATTAGGCCTTGGAGACACTGAAAAAAGGGAATCGATGAAAAAGGCCACCTTTTACCCTAGACAGGTAAGGAGTCAAATAATAAAATGTCTCAAATGGGCTTTAAAATTTGTAGGTATCCCCCTCCTTTTTATTATAAACAACTGTGGGAGAACATAGTGAGAGACAAAGTTAAAAAAAATCAGTAAAGGTAGCAATTCAATTCAACAAATATATATTAAGAATCTTTTGTGTCCCTGAGAATGTGTCAGGCAGCAGAGATGGAGTGATAAATGCCTACTGGAGGGACAGCGTCCAGATAAAAAGAATAAGCCTAACTAAGTCTATCGGGATCCTCGGCAGTCTAATGGGGAAAAGATGACAGGCAGTAGCTTAGTTTATTCACAGCTTTCTGTCAATTTAGTCATCTCAGAAAGAGGGGACCAAAGTATTTCAAAACTGAAAGCAAGAAACTGAATTTAATGATTTTCAAACAATATTTAAGATATTGTTTAAAAATTCCAAAAGACCTATTAAAAATTAAAGTATTTTATAGATGGGTTGGAATTCCTTCACAGCCCTATTCAGTTCCTGTAGGTCCTAAAAGTTCAACTGTGAATTGCCACAACTTACACTATGGCAAGGAAATGTCAAAGAAAATACTGCCATAGATAAGTAAAGACTTTATTCAAGACTATTGCAATAGAGGAGAGGGACTGAAATCAGTTCTGCTGAAAGAGGAGTGGGGAAGTTTTTAAGTGCTGGTGAACTAGTGGGAAGTATTGGAGAGAGATCATTAACCAAAAGATTAGTTAATATCATTAGGTCATCTGTGTTTGATGAGCGACACTTTCTGAAGTTGGCACCTACCTCCCACAGCACAGAAAACAGGAGTCTGCTTTCTTGATTACATTTCAAATGCATGGCTCTCAGGTCTTGGTGAAAAAAAAAAACAAAACCAAATTTCTTGTGTTGAACTGATAAGAGGTTGAGAGAAGATTCACAGCCCAAAAGGGCAGGGGAATAATTTACAGTTGCAAAGTGTTCTAAAGTAAATGCTCTGAGAAATCAGGGACCGACAGTCAGGAAAAATCTGAGTTAGGTTTTCTCAGGCTGAGAAGAAAATGAGGACCATTTTGGCCATACTTAGCAGCTGATGACTCATGTAGCTAATATAGATGATCATGAAACAGTCTCATAATTGATTTAGTTTAGTTAGCTGAGGATTATTTTGATGGTTGATGTGAACCTGTAGAAATACCTGCCTGTGGCTCTCTAGTGGACAACATGTTAGAGAATCCCTGCTAAGTGTTAATTCCCATGTCCTTTTTCTGCATATTCAACAGACCACATTTCAACATGTAGACACATATCTAAGTAATATATGAACACCTATTTGCTGCCCAGGACAGCTGTCATCAAGGAAAAATGTGTTTCACCTTAATATTTTGATGCTCAATGTTGTTTTTATTATGGATAGAAATATTCATTCTAAATATTAAGTGCATAGATCTAAACTTAAGAAATTTAATTTTGGAAAATGAATCTTAATATGACATCTGTCCTAGAATTTGTGAAAAATCAAACAGACACATTAAAATTTTAAGAACTGTTTGTGGTAGTAAGACAAAGAAAATATGTGACTGGTTAAGTTGGAACATCCCTAGTTAAAGCTTAGTTGATGTTTCTGCTTACTAATGTCCCTAGGCTAGTGAAAGGTTAGTTAGCAGTAACTAAAGCGTAAGTTTCATTTTCCTAGGCTGTCACCATTCACTGAGTCCAGTTTTATTTTGTTTTTATTAGAACCCACATCTGCCATTATGTTTTATTCTTGTAATATATGAACTGAAAACTTCTGCAAATACATTTTTTTTCAAAAAGGAAAGCAAAGCAACATGTAAAATAGAATTTTGTATGTTGACAGTTATTAATTGATTTTGAAAGCATGCAGCTTCAATGGTAAGGTAAGCGTAAAGAAAGTTTACATGCAAAGAACCCTTGTTTCTTTGTCAACACCAGAAAAAATGAAAACTGGGTAGCTAAGGGAAAATTGTCTAAATTCATTCCTCTGTAGAGAAAGTGAAAACTGATGTCTCTTCTGCTTCCCTGTCATGCATGACAAACTTTTCAAGGTCCTCCAGTGAAAAGAATGTCTCTGGTCCTTCTCTGCTGATTTTATTTTAACATGGTTTATTACATAGACTTATAGAACTATTGTGTTAATCTTCAAATTATCTTTTAGTTTATTTCAAACTAAATGACCTTACTTTGAGAAATGTTTAGTATCAGCTGCTTAATCTTATGCCTTTTCATATCAGGTATGTGTGTGAGTGTGTATGTGAGTATGTGAGAGTCTGTGTACATGCATGTGTGTACGCGCGTATGTGTGTTTGGCAATTATTATGTTAGATTCTGAGGTCTCTACAGCCATAAATTCAGAATTCCCATACTTTTTGTAAGCTTCCTGCCAGCACCCACTGTGATAAGGACTAGCTGCTGCAACAGGAGAGAACATCATGCGGAGCATTTGAACTAGGTCCTTTGCTTCCAGAGAAACAAAATTAACAGTAAAACATGATAAACAAGAAAAAACATATACACACACACGCAGACACACACAGTCGGTCATTAGGTGCTCATTACATTCTTCTGTGCATTAAAGTTGTAAGATGTAAATATTGTTTTCTCTTATTGTGTTTTTGACTAGCAATTTAAGCATATATTTTAGCAATGTATCTTCTCTTGCCACTAAGAAAGAACTGGTTTTAACTATCATTTTAGATAATTGCTAAACCATCTCCCAAGAGTGTAAATCAAAAACAGATAATTCTTTAAAGAAAGTTTCAGGAAGATCTATATCACATTATGCTCAAAATCCTTTTTAGATGTTAGTATTTTTAGTTGCTTCATATTTCTTTTCACTACTTTTAAGATAAAAGTTAGATTTTAACTAATCGCAAATTATTTTAATCATTTAGATGTGATGAGAACTCTTCCTGACTTATAGTAAAAGTGAACATTTACAAAATTTAAGAAAGAACTAATAGAAGATTATCTTCAAAAAAATAAATTGATTGATATTGTTTACATAGAATTTCCTTATATCATTTTCTCATTATAAAAATATATATAAAAATGAAGACACTGATTCTGTGGAATTATAATACATGTGCATTATTTTGCAAACAAAGGTGCTTCAAACATGGAATCAGATTTAGTAATTATGAAAAAAAGATTTTCCTAATAAATATTGGCATACTAGTAAATTACTAAACTATATAAAAATTAGGAGCTTGGGGGCTGGAACAGTGGCTCAGCAGTTACAGTGCTTGCCTGGCATGTGCAAGTACATGGATTCAAATCCCAGCACCATGTACACAACAAAGTGTCTAAGCAATGAAAGCCACATGAAAAACTAAATAAAGTTGATTCTGTCTTTCTTTCTCTCACTGTCCCTCTCTCCTTAAAAAGAAAAAGAAATTAGGAGCTTGATATTTCTAAAGTCTGTAATAGTTCTTTCAGTTCTTATATAATTGAACTTAACATTAACAAATAATCACTGACAAAATGTATGACATTAATGCAGCATTTTATCACATGCATAAAATTACTGTAAGCAAAAGATAATTTTTCCAAATTAAAATACAGCCAAGAAAGTTAGCAATCCTGATAATTGATTGTTAATGGGGAAAAAATCACATTGACATAAAAAATTTCATTTTTAAATATAATAATAAAAAATCCATATTCTTTGATGAAATAATTCCACTCTTCAAGTAATTTCAGAAAAAAAAATACTCCTGGCAGGAAATAAAAGAATGCCCCCAAAAATAATCCATGCCTTTTTTTTTTTTTAAAGAGAGATAGACAGGGAGAAAGAGAGAAAGAATCAATTGTATTTTAGTTTTTCATGTGGCTTTTGTTGCTCTGACATTTTCTTGTATACATGATGCTGGGGTTCAAACCCACATCCTTGCACATGCCAGGCAAGTGCTGGAACCGCTGAGCTACCACTCTATCCCTACTCTTTTAAAAAATTACAATAGTAAACAGGAAAAAATCATGAATAGCTTAGATTATAAGTATGGAACATCAGTCTAATAGAATATTACATTTCCTTTTAACATTTTAATTGCTAAGGCAATACATCTTTGTGGTTAAAAACATCTAGGAAAGAATGCTTTCCTGTTACACATAACTTCAAACTTCTCGCTTCCATTGTAGGCTGTGCTAAACAAGAGAAAAACCTGTGCATGATTTTTTTGGTTGTTCTTTTCCTCTTGTTTGTAAGTAGTAGTGCTCATGCATAAGATTTGTTTTTAAATTATTTATATATGCCTAGTCCTTATTCAGAAGCACTTAATTTCAAAAGGCTTTGGGTTGAACCTGGTATCTTTTTTTTAAAGGGCACCAATAATATTCTGATGTAGAGCCGTGATTAGAAACCAATATGATAGATGGAATTTTTAATGGCAGCTGCCCTGCTGTGCTCCCTTGAGATATGTGAGGTTAGAATCCAGTACATGAGACTAAAATAGATAGAAGTAAAATTGAGGCATGATGAGTGATAAATTGCTTGTGCATGCACACACACACACACAAGCAAACATATATATGTTAATGAAATGAGATAATAACAAGGGAAAGAGATAAATTGACAAATTAAAAACATTGGATTTGTGGAGTGGAAAATAACAGAATTGTAGTTAAGTTTTCCTCTTTATTGATTTTTATTTCAATTTTTACTATCTCTTATTTAAAGGATACTTTTTAAAGAAAAGAGAGCCTGCTGGTAGGTAATAAGCCAATATATTTGTATCTTCAAGTGACAGGTATATAATTAACTTATGTATGGTGTATATGACCCACACTAGAGAAGATGAATTAGGACAATTTTAACCTTGCTAACAAGGAAATCAAATTAAAAAATCAGTGTAAACTAAATATACTTTTAACAAGTGATCCAAAAATTGTACTTCTTGCTACTTACTCAATAAATTGGAAATGTTTGTCCACATAAAAGCCTGCATACCTATTCATAATTGCTAAAGCTTGGACTCAACCATTTCAGAGAGAAATAAAAATGACACTATTTCACAAGTCAACGTAGGAATTAATGGAGGTTATATTATTCATAGAATTAATGGAGTTCAGGTCCATCCTATACGGGGCTCCAGGGGATTACTGATGGCATCGTGTTATTTTCATCTATCCAGCATGCATAATTTTAATAGATATTCTCAGTAGCTGCGAGAATCTGTACGTAGGTTCCATGACCTTCGGAGTGAGGTCTATGATGGTGGGATAAGTCAACTGGAACCCATTAGAACGTCTGGTTAACTAAAAGAGATCCTGAATTCTTAGAGGTATTGCCATCACCAAAGATGAAAGTTGGAAGGGTGGTGACTCTTGTCAGATCCCCATTCAACTGGCCTATGTGGTCTATACAGAAAAAGACGGATCTTGGAGAATAATTATATTGAATTATTGCAACTGTGGTTGCTATATCAGATATGGTTTTTATTGCTTAAAGTAAATTAACAAAATTCTGATACTGAGAAAGAAACTATTATCTGGCAAATGTCTTTTCTTTAATGCTTATCAATAAGTCCCATTAAAAGCAGTATGCTTTCATCTGGCAAGGCAAGCAAAACACCTTCACTGTCCCACATCAGATATCTTAATTCTCCAGCCTTATGACATAATTTTGTTTGCAGGAGACACAATCACCTCTCCCTTCACAAGATATCACCCTTGACCATGACATCAGTAACATTTTATTGCTTGGATCTCGTAGACAAGCCACTACTCCATACTTATTTGTATGTTATTTGTACGTCAAAGGTGGAAAATAAATGTGACAAAAATATAGTCTTTTATCTCAGTGAAATTTCTAGTGTGATATGTAGACAAGATATCCTTTCTGAGTAAAGGAAAAGTCGTTGCATCTAGGCCCGTAACCAAAAGTGAAGTACAAAGACTTGGGAGGCTCACTTTGGATTTTGGAGGCTGATCATTCTGCTGTGTTACTCCTGGCCACTTACCACATAATTTAAAAAGTTGCTAGTTTTCAGTGGAATCCAGAAAAAAAGGTTTTGCAATAGGTCCAGGCTTCTGTGCAAGTTAAGACATCACTTAGAACATATCTAATACAGCAATAGTGTTTCAAGAGTCAGTGGCAGATAAGGATGTTATTTAAAGTCTTTGGCAGGAAACTAAACAAATCACAGCACAGGTCCTTTGGCTTTTGAAGGAAAGCTGTGTTATCTTCTATACATAAGTTCTTTCCTTTGGAGACACAGATTTTGTCCTCCTATGGGGACTAGTAATGACTGAATACTTCGCCGCAGGCTACCAAGTTACCCTGCAACCTACTCTTCCTATCTTGAATTGAGTGTTATCTGAGACACCACATCATCAAGTTTGGCATGCACAGAAGTTTTTCATTGTCATGATGAAGCAATATATAAGTGATAGAGCCCCAAGAGACTCAGAAGTTATGAGTAAAATATATGAAGAAGTAGTGCAGAAGCCCAGTCTCAGCAGACTTCTTTCACCCACCCTGCACATATGGTCTCATGGAGAATTCTGCTACAATGGTTAGCAGAGGAAAAGACTTTCATCTGGCTTATAGATTATTCTGCATCTTATGTAGGTACTTCCTGAAAGTAGACAGAATTAGCACCACACACCCTTTTCTAGGACTTCTCCAAAAGGCATTGGTGAGTGAAATCCTGCCAGTGTGCATCGAGGAGCAACACTCGTTGTTCCTCTTGCTTGGAAACAGAACTGGCAGACACACAACTTTACAGTGATATGTGATCTAGGACCAGTGGTTTGGCTGAATGGTCAGGAACCTAGAGGGAACATAATTGGAAAGTCACTGACAAAGAAATTTGTGGAAGTATATGTGGATGCAACTTTTGGGGCATAAAAAAGTGTGTAGATACTTGTGTCCCATGTGAATGATTACTAAGAGTGAACTCATCAGAAAAATACTTTAAGTGTGAAGTGGATAGGAGTAGCCATTCCATTCTGTCAATATTAGTCAGTCTCTATCCACTCCTGGCATTACCCACTGTGCTTATGAGCAATGATTCTTTGGTGGCAGGAACAGAGGTTATGCATGGAATTTCACTCATCAAGACTTACCTGGCTATGGCTTCTGCTGAGTGCCAAGTCTTCAACTACAGAGGGCAACACTGGGGAGCTGATATAGTATCATCCCCAGGGCTGATCAGCCAGCTATCTAATGACAGGTTAATTACACTGGACCACCTCCACCAGGGGTCGACAATTTATTCTTACTGAAATAGAGACTTTGGATATGAACCTACCTTTCCTGCATGCAGTGCTTCTACCAACACTACCATCTGTGGATATATACAAAGCCTGATCCACCATCATGGCATTCCACACAGCATTGCTCTGACCAAGGACCTCACTTTACATCCAAAGACACATGGCAGTTGGCTCATTCCTATGAAATTTACTGGTTTTACCATGGTCCCCACCATCCAGAAGCCAGTGATTTGTAAGCATGACAAATAACATTTTGATATTAATAGTTCTAGCTATGTAGCAATTGCTTTCAGGGCTGGGGCAGGTTCTGTAGAAAGCTGTGTATGCTCTGAAACCATATCTAATTTATGGTGCTATTTCTCCCACAGCCAGAATTTATCAGTCCATGAAACAAGGAGTAAAATGGGAGTAACACTATTACTCTTACTCATAATGACCTACTAACAAAATTTTTCTTCTTTTTCCTACAACTTTATGCTCTGCTGGCCCGTATTTTTTACTTCTAATAGAAAAGTATTCTTCTATCAGGAGACATAATGAGCCCAAGACTACTGTCTCATTATTTCAGACTCCTGACTCTGAATCAGAACATACAGAACAGAGTTACTGTTCTGGCAAGGCTGACAGATCCTGACCATCAAGAGACATTGGACTACAGTTCTACAATGCAGTCAAGGAGGAATATGTCTGGAACATATCTCTTAAGACACATCCCATTATTATGTCTGGTGATTAAGGTTAATGGAAAACAATGACAATCTGACCCAGGTAGGAATACTGATCTTCAAAGAATGAAGCTTTGTGTCACCATACAAGGTAAGGAAGCACCAACAATTTATTGAAGGCAAATGGATATAGATTGAACAGTGGGAAAAGGCCTTTATAAAAACCAGTTACAATCACATGACCTGTCATGAGTATTCTCTCATTTTATTATGCATGTGTTTTATGTGTAGAAAATATCTTTATTTTCTTTCTTTTCTTATTCACTTATCATACAACATTATATGCAAAAATATTTTATCATAGGATTTAAGTAGTATTCATTCCATATGATAATAAATACTTTGTTGGGAATAAAAGAGAAGAGTAATTGTCATTGAAGAATTTTAAACCCTCATCTGGAAAAGAATTTTAGTATAGTCTCAGATGAAAGCAGAGCAGTTGTCATAGTCAACTCCATAGATAAATCCAGAGTATCTGTGAGGTATTGGCTTCAAATGCAATGCCCCAGGATACCAAAATCTGCATATGCTCAAGTCCCTTGTAGGAAACGTCACAGCATCTGCATATGAACTATGAACATCTTCCTACCCATGTATTTTAAATAGTCTATACATTATTTATATATCTAATACAATGTAAATGCTATGTAGATAACTATTTTACTGTATTATTTAGGAACTAATGGCAGGAGAATGTACATATGTAGTACTGAGACATTTTTTCCTAAGATTTTTCATTCTGTGGTATCTTGAACCTATGGTTGTACAACCCATGAATGCTGAGGGTGAATTTCATCATGCTAATCAGAATGATGATCTTGTGATTGTCCTTATTTAGAAATTAAGTATGACTTGAAGAGATGCTTATGTGTATGAAGGTAAAAAGGGGGGATGTTAAATTTTATGTGTCAATTTGACTAGGCCAGAAATCTGGTTAAACATTTTTTTTCTGGATGTGTCTCTGAGAGTATTTCTGAAGGAGATTAACATTCAAATCAGTAGACTGAGTTAAAGCAGATTGCCTTCCCCATTGTGGATGGGTATAATCCAATCTGTTGAGTATTTGAATGGAACAAAAAGGTGGAGGAAGGTGAATTCAATCTGTCTGGATGAAACATTTTTTTTTCTGGATGTGTCTCTGAGAGTATTTCTGAAGGAGATTAACATTCAAATCAGTAGACTGAGTTAAAGCAGATTGCCTTCCCCAATGTGGATGGGTATAATCCAATCTGTTGAGTATTTGAATGGAACAAAAAGGTGGAGGAAGGTGAATTCAATCTGTCTGGATGGCTGTTTGAGCTAGAACATAAGTCTTTTCCTGCCTTTGGGCTGAGACTCATATCATCATCACTACTGGCTTTTGGCCCTTGGGATTTGGCCTGAAATGTATAGCATCAGCACTCCAGTCCTGAGACCTTCTGACTTGGTGAGAACTTACACCATCGATTCTCCTTGTTCAGGCCTTCTCACTCATACTGGAAATACATTACTGGCTTCCTGGGTCTCTACCTTACATATAGCAGACTGAGATTTTAAGGCTCCATAATTGCTTTATTTTTTTTCCTTTTTTGGTACCAGAGATTAAACCCAAGAATGTTTAACCACGGAGCCACATCCCCAGCCCAGAGTCTTACTAAATTACTCAGGGCTGCACTAAGTTACTGAGGCAGGCTTTAAGCTTGCAATCCTCCTGCTTCATCTTCCTAATTACCTGGGATTACAGGTATATGTCACTGTGTGCCACGAGGCTCCATAATTTCATGACCAAAGAAACCAACATATATAACTAAGTGAAAGAAGCCAAAAAAAAAAAAAAACTATGCACTATAGAATTCAGATTAAATGACATTCTGGAAAAATCAAAACTATGGAGATAGTAAAAAAATACCCCCCAAGGGTTAAGAAAAAGGCGAGATAAGTTGACTGAATACGAAGAATTTTTACAACAGTGAAACCATGCTTTATGAACCTGTAATGGTATATACATGTCATATGTATCAGCTTTTCACCACTGTGACTAAAATGACTGACACAAAAACTTAGAGGAGGAAAGTTTTATTTGGCTCAAGATATCAGAGGTCAACCGGCTCCATTGGTTTGAGCCTGAAGCAAGGCAGAACCCTCACAGTGGAAAGGTAAGGTGGGGAAAGTTGTTCAGTTCATGGCAGTCAGGGAGAAGAGAGAAAGAGAGAGAAAGGAAGAGGCCAGAGACTTGTCTCAAGGGCACATCCCCAGTGACCTATTTCCTCCAACTATGCTTCATGGGCCTACAGTTTTTTCTCCTCCCAGTAATCCATTCAGCTTTTCATGGATTCATCCACTGATGAGAGCAGAGTCCTCACGATCCAATTGTTTTCCAAAAACCCCACCTCTGGACTTTGCTGCATTGAAGACCAAATCTCCAGCACTCAAATTTTTCCAGGACATTCCATAAAATGTACAACATTTATAGTGAACCTAACATAAACTGTGACCTTTGAATGACAATGATGTGTCAGAGTAGGTTCATTGGATTGTAATAGATGTACTACTGTAGTGTGGGATATTCACAGTGGATAAAGAAGTTTCCCTGTATGGAGGCAGAGATACGGTGGAACTTTATGTACCTTCTGCTCAATTTCACTGTGAAGTTAAAACTAATTTAGAAAATAAATCTATTTTTGAAAAATAATGTTAGGTTACCTGGGATTCTCAATGGCAGTGGCCGGAATTTTTGAAGATCTTAATGTTCAAAGTGCATAGTCATCAGTCACTTCAACATGATAGTGTGATAAATAAAAAAAGAAAAAAGTGATTTCAATTGCAGCACAATTTTTAATAATAATGAAATATATCATATATACTAAACAAAATTATTTTATAAGAATGGGAAGTTTTAAAACTTTAATATTAATAATACTGAATCCATGTAAGAGAAAATTAGTATATATCTATTATTTGATAATGCTTAAGCATATAATTAATTAAATTTTGGCAGTAGAAATTGGTGAAAAGAAGACAACTTCTTTTTAGTGAGGAAATATTTTAAACCATGTATTTCATTTTAAACTCCTAGGAATTTAAATATTTTAATGGATTCACTTAACTCTAAATGTTTTTAAGCATGTAGTAAATCCTCTGGAGGCCCTGCTTTGTAAAATAGTCTGTTAACATATTCTTTCTCTTCCTAAGTTCACAATGGCAAGTCCATTAGTCTGTCTAGTGGTTTATTTCAAAGGCAAAACTGAATGTCTCCATTTTTTAGTCGTGCCTATTTAATTCTGATTTTAATCAAATTTTGAGAGGAATTGTCATCTATTAAAATACATTATTTCCCCTTCCTACATATTTTTCTTTCTTACAATAAATCCACCATTAGAGACAATTTATGAGTAATGGCATTTGGACATATTCCTTTTTTTAGCTCAGTTTTTAAAATAATCTCTTAATAATCAACACTGAACCTTTTTTTCTTTAAAGAGAAAGGGATAGTGAAAGAGAGAAAGAGAGAAACAATTTTTATTTAGTTTTTCACGTGGCTTTCATTGCTCCAAGACTTCGTTGCATATGTAGTGCTGGGGTTGAACTCGCGAACTCGTGCATTCCAGGCAAGCGCCGTAACTGCGGAGCCATCCCTCCAGCCCCAACACTGAACATTTTTAGAAATAGAAAATTTTTGTTGGTGTTACAGGAATGGCTTGGATTTAATAATATATTTTTTTTCTGTCTTCCGTCTCATCCTTTTCCTACCCCTGGATGTTGTCAAAAAATTTCACAGGGCAAATAAACACATATCCCCCAATATAAATAGAATAACAGCTATCTATGATATGTGACTGAAACAGAGGTTCCTAAGCCAGAGTTGAGACAGAAGCCATCTTTATGATGGGACATTTACAAGAGACTCAGTAAATATTTAAAACATAAGAAACTATAACAGGGACAATGATCTGTAGCAAACATGTAAATAAATAGTTCTGCCTTTTTGATCCTTAACTTTACTAACAATAAGATGAAAACAAAAAAAATATGCCTCCAGAAAGGTGATGATCAAGTTAGAAAACATAAGTGAAAATTTATTATTAATAATAAAATGTTCTATAAATGTTGGATAATATAAGAGTTAATGTTTTACATCCTCCGAAAGAACAAAGAAACAGAGATATTTAGGAAAGCAAAGCAAGAGGATGAACAAGAAGAGTAAAACACAGTTTGTACATCCAAGACTTGAATGAGAGTGAAAGCTATGTAGGTTTTAAACCCTTTAGTCACCAATTCTTTATCATGTATGAGTGTTTGTTATGGTACCATAAGACACAAAAGTAGCAAAGCCTGTGAAAATCACAACACAAAGAAAGGAGCCAAGGCCAGAAGATGAATAATTTAATCAGATAGGATTCAAGTTCATCCCCAGCTCATTTTCCTTTTATTCTTCATTTCAATTAGTTACATGTCCATCGGTTATCACCAAGGTTGTGCATGCATCTTGAAATGTTCACAAAAGGTCCACGATACAGGGGGTCATAATTAGGTTATTTGTTATATTCAGAATCCCAGGGGAACTAATAGAGTCCAGAAATATTGATTAAGCAAGATGAAAAACTCTTATATAGTTTCAACTACAACAGTTTTAAAGACAAGTACAAGCTTCATTTGCCACAAAACTCACAAAAAGTAATTGAAGAATATCTCTTTTATGCAAAATATACATTTTAGGATATAATTTGATTAATATTCTACTATATACTGACATTGTTCCTTGATCATTTAATAAAAAAATACTCTCATTGCCATAATTTTATATTCTGTAATATTTATAATTGAGGTAACCATGACAAAAGACTTAAGCTACGAATACTGTTGGTGAATTTCTTTTAAGCCATAACAATTTTCCAAAACTAAACAAATATGTGACTAAAAGTCAGTCAGTTTTGATAACTAGACAGTAAAAGTGTTACAACATAATTGACAAGTTGATAACATAAAGGGTTTGGAAGAGAACAATACAATCAATGCTTATGGATTCAACCAATACAGAAGAAATAAGAGAAATTAAAACAGACCTATACTAAATCAGTTTCACTGCCTTATATAATTCACAGCACAACCTACAGCGGGCCCATGAGGGGTAATTCAAAGCAGCATGGGCCTTACTTGAAGCTTCAGAGATGTTGATTGTGAGTTTGGCTTTCCTAGACGTGAGATGGCCAAAGGCGTTGACCCATGCACACGTGTTGGTATTTACAGTTGTTTCATGGACACTGGTCAGTCCTACACGCAGAACCTCATATGGGGAGCACCAGATGAGTTCCAGCCACAGTTCCTTTATAATCTTGAAAAGCCTCGTGAAGACGCGGGGTCCTCCTCCGTGTATAACTTGGTCACATCAGAGCACACGCAGCAGCAGAAGCCTGTTTCCAGTACACTCCTTGGTATGGCTAAATTCCATTGTCCCTTTTTCAGCAGTCAAAAATCCATGATAAATTCTGTACAACACTGCAGTCAATAACAGCAGCACCAGACAGCATATTAATTCCTTTACTACAAATCTGTGGGTAATTACAACATTCTATGTATGGTTTTATCAAAATAATTGTAATATCTCTAAATATCATATATTTTTGTCTGGATAAATACATTGCTGTACAAGATCTCTGACATGCAGGTCATGCTCTAGGATTCAGGGATATACAGTAATATATGTTTCTCAGCCAATAATAAAAATGACAATTGTCTTCCTATCAAAAAATAACCATGAGAATTAGTAATTAATCTACAGGCTCAAGGATTCTTAATGCCTTAAAAATAGTTTTTATTTCTCAATTTATCTTATGGCATTTTTCTTTCTTCACATGCCCCAAATACCAGATACACTACCGCTATTGCATTTGGTAGGGGTGTGTAAACAGACTTTTTTTCCACTCAGACTAAGACTCCCTAGGGATTTTGTTGGCGTGTAGTGATGAATGCTGGTTGCTAGGTAGTAGAAACTGACACTGCAGTAGGCAACCAAGTGCGGTGGTGAAATTGCTGCTTAAATCCTGCTTATCGAAAAGATTCACAGTGCGATTAGCTTAGGTAGTTTACAGGACATCATTAGTTTGTACACAAAGCAGAGAGGCTGCTCCAAATAGCAAAGAAGACAGTGGGCAGGGGTGGGAGAGATCCGCTACTAAAATCATGAACACCTTCTCAAGGCATTTCTGCGATTCGTGGAGACAGATGGCAGGTACAGTAAGGACAAGGAGCTACGACAGATGGAAACAACATACAGGACAAAGCACCTGATTAGACACTTCATGAAAATCTGATTAGTCCTTTGATTCAGAATTTTAAGGCTAGTCAAAAAACCTCCTGTGAACACCAAAGACATTTGATGTTTGCACAAAAATTAATAAATAAAAAGAAAGGAAGGGGTAAAAGACATGAGAGCTTTGGGTAATATTTGGCACTCTGTCTCTGAAAATGATGACAAATCCTGGGATTAAAAAAAAAAAATGATTCTAGTACCAAGCGGCAGTTCTTGGTTAAGCAATGCAAGCCTGGCTGGCAGTTACCTTTCTGTCATGTTTTGTGCCTTCCCCAAGTCATTAAGTAAGAGATCTGGCCTCAGCTTGCGTGTAACCAGTAATGACAACCTCTTTGCAGTTATCTGCGTACAAACAACCAAAGACATTCAGAACTCCAATACAGTACTTTGAAGAAAAGTAAATCAATAAAGAAATTAAACCATTTAAAACAAATATTTTTTATCAAAATATAAGGAGAAAAAACATCAAGGAGAAACTCATCCTCCTTGTCCCACAATCCAACATGCAGAACAGTCGACCAGCAAGTGATTTTCATATCAGAAGGATGGTTTGACGAAAGTACATATATCCAGAGCCATCCACAGTCCTCAAACTGCAACGTTGCTTTCAGGTGATAGAGACAAGATGGTCCATGCATATGAGCTGACCAGAGTCATTATTAATGTGCAATAAAGATAGGATCCCAGACATCTTCAGAATGGTTTAGAGTCACGAGAAATGAAGTTCCAGTGAAGTGGTTGGCATTTGGATGCACACTGTATTAAATATATGTCCCTGAAGATATGTTTATGTATTAGTATACTGGCCAATATCTGACTCTACCTGTCATTTTATTGCAAAAAGAAATCAGGGCAATTAATATGGAGAAGTAGTAGCACTACTTTAGATCATCTTGAAAGCCAGAATAAGATTTGTTAGCTACTCGAGTGGCATTTCTGAATTCAAATAGTAGTATCATGCAGGACTTATACTGTATTACTGGAACCTGAAGTAACTCTACATTTAATTATTTCCATTACGGGGTAAACAGTACTTGAATTAATACAATTTAGCTGACTGATGCAGTTTGGTTCACAAGATAGATGGGATGGGAGATCGAGAGCGCCTCAGAGGACAAGGAGAGTTGTAGGGTGATGTTACTGGAGAGAGCCTCAGAGCATTGCCTGCCAAGCCCGCTATGTTGTTTAAGCTTCGGGATTTTTCATATCCTTTTATGAAAAAATGCACAGTCGTAAGTTGAATTCAACCAGAAAATAGACAGAGACAAACAATACAATGCAGGGTAATCAAATGTGCTATTTTTGAGCCTAAAGAATTTGCTTACAAAGAACTCAATATTGAGACAATTTATAAGTCTTAAAAAATTGAAATTCACTGAAGCTGTCACTCCCAAAAGATTAAACCAGCAATCACAAATTATAGTTACAATGTTTCAAAAATATTCTTTCCCAGATTATGGTTAGTATTGAGCTAATTTTGGCATAAAGAATACCCAAACTCTAAAGAATTAGGCAAAGCAATTTAAGTAAGATATGGACTTAATGTTTTTAAATTTCAGAATATGTTCTTGAAAATAAAAGAAAAAAAATTAGCTATTTTTCTCTTTTCATTTTTATTGCTTAATAAACAAAGTATGCTTGACTTAAAGTGGGCAATTCTTTTTCCAGCATATTTATCTTTTAGCTATATAGAGTTAAAAGGATTATTCTTAAATAATGGCATTCAATGCCATTATCCAGATGGTAAAGAATGGAATGCCCATTTCTCATCGTTTGGATGAAAAATGAAAGTAAATAAAAGAGGAAGTAATAGAAATATAAACTGAATCATAATTTCAGTGAAATAAATCTGAATTTGACTACATACTTTTTGCAGCCAACTTTCTCTCCTTTCCCCTGCACCCAGGAATTAAGAACATTTTATTTTAATTCACCTTTTCTAGCCATTACCTTGTACCTTAATCTTTTGCTGAGGAAAGCCAAGGACTAGAGAATAGCACAGCTTCTCATAAGCAGTAGCCCTATGGTTTTCCTTACCTACTCAAGCATCAAGGTCACCTTTTGGAAGAACTCATATATTATGGTATTTTTATTAGGAAATATTAGAGATAAATGATATGGAGAGTATGTAGTGTAAAGTTTGAAGCAGGACAATTATTGACTGAAAAAGCTGTATTCACATTACACAGCTTTGGAAATGAACATTCTGACATCTCCATGGAAGAATTGTTACAGAGCAGGAAAATGAACTTCCTCTTGGGCAACATGAGTTGATCAAGTCCACACAGTTCCAGTGAACTACTAGTCTCCCTAAGGCTGTGTAGCACACTGCTTGGGCTCTAATTATCCCACAATGTACTTGCTGATCATGGAAAAAAATATGAGTCCTTTATTTATTCTTGTGTTCCCTGGAGCTCCTTTTTTCTTTAATTCTATTTTCTACAAAAAATAGAAGATCTGTTGCTACCCTTCATCCTTTTGCTGGAAGAAGAGAAGTGTTTTTTCTGATTATTTGATGTATGAGAAGCCAAAACAGATGTGGATATGGATTGCAACATGAGCTCTATGACAGGGTAAAGCTGGACTGATTAGGAAAGGGAATATGAACACTCTCCTCATAAGCACACCTTCACTTTCAACTGACCGGATGTCTTCTTTGAGATTATTGTAAATGCAAATGTATGGCCTCTGTTCATTATAATTTATCTGTCAATGTTTTGCTAGTATTCTTTGTTATGAGACATGGGAGATAGTATATACTTAATTCTATGTTGGTAGATGATGTAATATTAAAGAAAATGTCTTAAACAATTTTTTTAAAACTGTAGGCAATCTATTCTTACATAGGGAGCTTTATGTGCCTGGAGGGTTAGTTGTTAATACTCTTTTATAAAGTGACTGAAATATATAACTCTAATTCTGGAAGAAATAATGTACCCAATGCAGTAGAAGTTGACAGTACAACTTAAAAAGTGAACTAGATTATAAACATCAGTTAGTATTGATTAAAGGGAAACTGGTGAATACCCACGGATCAAAATAGTAGCTCATACCTAAAAATCATCTTTGTAAAAAATGATAGGTTTGCCCCCCCACAATCTCTCAGTTCCCTACAGAACCTCTGGAAACCTAAAGATCTGTTTGACAGTTTTAAATTAATCATACCAGTAATATGTAAATCTTGATTGCCATTCTACGTGTTAGTTATTTTTTTAATTATAGCTTCTAACATAAATATTATTCTTTTAGTTTATAGGACCTTTTATTTCAACTTTCATTTTTAAAAGGCTTCCCTTCTAATTAGTAACAATCATTTAATTAGGAAAATTATATATTATTCATGTAATTTCCTTCTTTTTATTTTTCCAAATGCTTAATTCTAATTAGAAAATTTAATAAAACTTTTGCTTAATCAAGATTTTACTCAAATGACTGAAAATATAATTCATGAGAATAAATCATATTGAACTTATTTTGAACAAACATGCAAATTCATAACATTTTATTCAGTTCTCAAGAGCATGTGCTTACTTGATACAATTTAAACTTGCCTATACACGTATTATCCATGAGTAGTTTTAGTTTACCTAATATGCTTTATTTTAAGCTACTACATAAATCAAAACATAAGTACTACATATAGGGAGCTCATTTTTAAGTTTTCTTAAAATATATGCCCAACTATCTTCATATTTGTACATAAAATAAAGTGAAATTTAAATCCAGAATTTTTTGGTTTATTTATAAGGGAGAATTTTTACAACTCTAAAATAAAAATCAATAGAAAGATCCAATGAAAGTCACACGAAGGAATCCTATACAAAATAAATTTCTGATTACAATCAATTATCTATAGCCTACAGAAAAGAAAAAAGGCAAAGAAATGAATGAACTCTTGGTAGATATAACAAGATAACCCACTAAAATGTTTAAGTTACACACAAATGTTAGCAAATCTAGAAGATAAAGCACAAAGCTAATAAAGAATTAGGCAAAATGAAAAAGAGTTGATATGATGAGGGATTCAAGCATAAAAAGCTCATAGATAAGTTTCAAAAAGATTCTCACTGATGAAGAAAATTTGTGTTTGTGAAATCAGATTGCAAGTACATGGAAAATGGGCATGTTGGTTCAACTAAGAAGGCTGAGACAAGAGGATTACAAGTTTGAGACTAGCCTCAGCAATTTAGCTAGGCTCTCAGCAACTTAGTGAGACCCTGTTTCAAAATAAAATATAAAAAAGGGCTGGGGATGTGACTCAGTGGTTAAGCACCTCTGGGTTTAATCCTCTCCCCCATAAAAAATTGCACGTATAACTGTTCCATGCAAACTAAATACCTTAATAATTGCTTTGCTTATGAAACTTCGCAACTTCAAAATAAAACTTTATATTTATATAGAGCTTTACAGTTTCCAAAGCTTTATCTGTAATTTCTCTTGACAGTTTAAAATTCAAAATCTAAAATGGAAGGTTCTTAAACACTTAATCTTGGTATAAATATGGTATGTAATATTTTATTGCATGATGCACAAAAATGTAACTAAATTTAATCGCATATACATATATGTTTGTTATATATGTACACAAGTACACATGTACATATATAGTAAGTTAAGATACGAACTTCACATAGAAAAGAATGTTCAGAATAAGATATTAGGTATTTTTATTATTAATTAATGTATGCACATATATATTGCTCACTTTGATCAGATATTAACTGTGCTCAAAAATATTTTAAACATTTTCCAGCACATATGTAAATGTACAGTAGTAAACAATCAAACCCTTTTAGATGATTGAAATACATTTTGGTTTAAGGAATAGATGCAAACAATGAAAGCAATTAGAATGGAGAAGAATTTAAAATATTTCTCATCAAGAAGCAAAATAGCACTCCTTTGTCCTCTTTTGAGCTTTAAAGATATAAAAGCAGAGGACAACTTAAAATAATCAGAAGAAATGAAAGAGAAGTACAACAGGAGTGATGAGATATTTAAAAGAAAGAGAACATCACAAAATAAACAATTTACACTTAAAATGGTAAACAATTGAACAGAGGAAACCTGTGATGAACAACAAATAAACACACTATTCTTAAACTTAAGTTGCACAAAAATGAAAGTTTGAGTAGTTTTCACTCAAATTCAGTGAATTTTCATATGAAATCATTATGGATTTTTTCTTACATTATTTTAAAAGACACCTGCTCATTCGTTTTATTCACTCAGCAAATATTTGTATTCTTCTATTAGCCAGGCACTATTCAATGCCTATTGAAATCTAGTAATAACTAAAAGTTATTTACATTGGTTCTGAAGAAAAATTATATAAAATTATATATGTACTTTTTAAGTATAGAAGTGGCTTTTGAAATGGTTGATTATATATATATATATGTATATATATATATACATGCACACATATACATATATATGTATATTTATATATAGCCTTTTAATCCTTGAGACACTTGGATTGAAGTACTAACAGAAATTGCCTAAGTATTGGATAAGAGATTTAGAGTATGTTTAGTACTTTCATTTGAGAAGAAAAATACCTTATAAAGGTTTTATAGTCATAAATCATGTAGCAAATATATTCATAGAGCCAATTAGTGTGTGTCATTTGTCATAGTAAAAAAGAAAACCTTTTTAGACTATTGAGTACATTATATTAAAATAATTAGATGAGTGTTTCAATATTTACATATTACATTACAACTTCAACCACACACAAATTATAAGTCAAAGAAAGAAAAAAAAAGGTGAAATGCTTTTCAGAGATAACAACCAATGAAGTTTTTATGATAGGTATTTCAAACTGTTTATACGAAGGGAAGATGACGGAGAAAGGAGAAGGGCACCACATGCCCATTTTCCCAGAAAATGATGAATGAGCATTATACATCACTTCATATATTTCCATCACTTACTTAATTGCTAAGTCACCTGCTAGGATCTGATTAAATGCATGCCTACCTTTCCTGATCCCTCCATCAGAAGCACACGCGTAATCACCTGTCGTCAGTAGGAAACATGTTTCCCCTCTTCTGTTTTTGTCTCTGGTACTAGAGCGTCTGATGGGGAGCCTTTCTGGGGACGACAATGGCGGCTCACTTCCTGTACTGTCGTCACCTGATAACACTGGTCACAGCACCATGCCCATTGACAGACAGTGATGGATGAGGAAATGAGACAGTACAAAGAGTTTACACTGAATGCCCATAGTCCAGTCACTCGATATACAAAACACAATAATCACATCACGATAAGAAAAAGTATTTTCATCACTCATCACAAAAAAATTACATGGAGCAAATGGAAAGGTATTGAAAAGGAGAGAAATATTCTTTTGGAAATAGTAAATCCTTTTTGGATTTTGCCTAAAATAAAATTGGTTTTCATATAACTAGTGTAAACTCAAACTAACTGGGATAATGAATTAGCATACACATTTGTTATGATCTATCCAGTTACTATGAATAGGAATCTTTAAAAGTGGAGTCTATTTAAGGGAAAACTCTTAGGTAAATATTTGTTTTTGAAGTTGCTTAAGAGACCTACTTTTATCATTTTCTGAAAGTAATTTTCCCCAAAAATCTTAATAAAAACAATTTCAAAGCACAAAAACTTTATGTCTGGCTGCTGTATTTTGAAGTAGCAAAATGTTTTTGAGCATTCAGTGGAACAAGACAGACTTCTCCAAACGCCCTTGAAATATCTGTTTACTTCTGTATGCTTGCCAAAGACTTTCACATCCTTTCAGCCTAGATACTAGATTGTCATTGCAATGCTTACCCGAGATGAGCGTGTGTCCTCTTTCGTCCCTGCCCTTCTTAAGGGCTCTGTATACTCTGAGAACTGTCTAATGAGAGCAACAATACCAACTAAACTCCTTTTTCATGAAGACATTTTAAACAGACATTTTAAACAATCTATTGCACGAACATAATAAGGACTATGACTAAAATTTTTAAAAAGCAATTGAGATCCTGCTACAATGTTTTTCTATTTGCCTCATAAAAATTCATGGCAGCTAAAGAGGGACCTATAAAAGTGACACCTGCTTTTTTGTTTGTTTGCTTCATTCATTGGTGTTATTTCTAGATGATGCAAAATTATTCACATGGGATCATCCTAAGTCACTTTTTCTACAAGAAAAATATAAATTAAGTCTAAATTATAGGAAATGTATATACCTTAAATTTTCATAGTAGGATAAAAGACATTCAAGCTGTTGATCTACAAAACCTTCCAGCTGCACCAGATAAAATAGACTAGAGTTGATGCTATTAACTATCACTTTGACATACTGAATAGCACCTTAGAGTCAGTCAACTCTAGATTACCTGTGACAGTGGAAGGGAGTGGGGATTTAGCTAATCTCAAGCAATGAATTACCCAAAATTCAATTTCAATCCTGGACGAGAGCAAAGCCCAATGTACAATGCATGAAAAAAGGAAATCCACAAAGAAATTCAACTTTGTCATTGGTAATTCAAAGTGAGCATCTGTGCCCTGATTAATGGTGTATGATTATATTACATGTCATCTTGTCTTACCAAAAGGGTTATATTTAGATACTCCAACTAATTTACTAACAATGAAAATTTAGTCAATTCTCCAGAATATTACTAAGAAAAAACTTTGTTATTAAGAGAGCTATTTTCACCTCTTTGGTGTTTGGGCCTTTGATATGTAAGCATCCATTTTTCTTAAATAACTGCTTCTTGTTAGTTAGGTTGAGATGCATAGCACCACGTGGCAGAGATAAAACTGATACAAACACATCAAGCCAAACAATATGGAGACCAATGTTTTGAGAATGAAGGATGGAAAATGGCCAATAGCGTACCATCACACCATGCAGAGAAACAAAGAAACATTGGCACGGAAGCAACAAACAGGCAAAAGAAAATATTGGCACCATCAGCAAAGGGCATTCCCACTAAAGCAAGAAAACTCTATAGACCAGCTATGTAAACTTCTATATGGGGTTCATTTAGACAAGCTATAACCTAGGTATATACAAGCCTGACACCAACACACATTTTATGAAAATTGTCACTCATGAACATCTGCATAACATGAGAATGGCTACCTTCTCCCTAAGGAACATACTGGTCTATAAAGTATTTTAATAACATGCATTTGAAATTGTGCCTTACCTGATCGGTTATGTTCCAGGAGTCGGTTGTCTTTGCCCAGACACGTGTCACTCTGTGTGCTATTGCAGGCCATATTTAACTCTGTCTTGCAAAATGTAGGTGAGCTTGCCTGAGGGGCAGGAGGAATGTGCTTCTTTCTTTTTCTTGGAAGTTTCTGCTTCGCCATTGCCAAGGAGTAGTACATTCCAAAATTGTTGACAATGACAGGCACTGGCATGGCTATTGTCAGCACTCCAGCCAGAGCACACAAGGCTCCCACCAGCATCCCTGACCACGTTTGGGGGTACATATCCCCATAGCCCAGGGTGGTCATGGTCACCACAGCCCACCAGAACCCAATGGGAATGTTTTTGAACTGCGTATGCTCACTAGCTGAAGGATCGTTAGGTTGAGCTCCCACTCTCTCCGCATAGTAGATCATGGTAGCAAATATCAAAACTCCTAGAGCCAGGAAGATTATCAGCAGCAAAAATTCATTAGTACTAGCTCGAAGAGTGTGTCCAAGCACCCTCAGACCTACAAAATGGCGAGTGAGCTTGAAGATTCTCAGGATCCTCACAAACCTTACCACCCTGAGGAAGCCAAGGACATCTTTAGCAGCTTTGGATGACAGCCCACTGAGTCCCACCTCTAAGTAGAAGGGTAGGATTGCCACAAAGTCAATGATATTCAAGAGATTTTTGATGAACTCAAGTTTATTGGGTGAAAACACAATACGGACTAAAAATTCAAAAGTAAACCACACCACACATACTCCTTCTACATATGTCAAGGCAGGATCCGTTTCAATTTCATACTGTAGAACAACATTTGTGCCGTTGATGACTGGTTCTGTCTTGTTTTTAACAATATTGAAAGCTTCATGTGTCTCCAGGCAAAAGGTTGTGATTGAAACCAAGATGAAGAATAAAGAAGCAAAAGCAATAAACTGTAGAAGAAAAATAAAAAAGAGTGATCTGAATCATAATATACTTTGATCCAAATCTAAGAGCATCAGTCCCTGTAAATAAAAATGAAAAACATCATATCTTGGAATTTCACTCACATGCTACTCAATTAAAAGAATGTACAGGCAACATTAATTACAGTGTGCATTAAATGTTTCAAGAGTTTTCAGATTATACAGAGGCAAAGTTATCCTTTACTTTGGAAGATAGTTTCTTTAAATGTTTGCATAAGAAAATAAAACCTTTCAAGAAAGCATAAAAATTACTCTGAAAGAATTTTAAAGAGCCGCAGTCTAAAACATGAAAGAAATTCAGGCAAGAGCTCCAGACATTGTTTGTGATCATAGAAATTTCCATATATTAAATCAGGTTTTACACTAATAACTATAAGGTATATTATACACTGACAGAAATTTGGAAGCCACCCAAATTTAACTGTATGCTTCTATTTATAAGTAAAATATTCTGGACAGTATGAGAAATAAACATGAAAAATTATAACATATGATACCAATTAAATCACATCAACTTAATGTAGAGACTTGTCTGCTGCAGCAAATCTACAGAGGAAAAGTAAGGGAAGAAGACTGCAAGGAGACAAATTGAATTAAGGAATTAGTAAAAAGATTTTCTTCCTTTACTGTAAAAGAACCCCAAAATGACAGCATAACAAAGTTGTAGTTTATTAAATATTAAATTCTTCATTTCATTTCTTTAGTCAGCAACATACCTACTCATAAAGACTAACAGTAAGAGCCTCCAACTTATAGTTCTGACCATTACTTATTACTATTAAAAGCAATTTGTATGATTAATTAATATTAATCCACATAACAACAATATTATAACTCCACTTTACACTTGAGGTATAACAAGCCTGGAGACTTAAATTACTTTTCCTAGATCATAAGATACAAAATGCTGTAGCAGTGCTAGAAGCTTTCAAAATAACTGGCAGATTTCCAGCACGTTCTCATGATACTATCAGATTTAGCATGCTAAATGAAGGACAGACCATCCCTTGAACACCTAAACACATAGAGCATTCAGGAGAAGAAAACTGTCAGTCAAGTGGAGGGATACCTTTATTTGGAAAATATAGAGTGAATCAAAAACCCAAAGTTGTCCCCTAGAATCTCCTCCTGAAACATGCCATTGAGATGGGCTGGTCCAGGTTTGAAGAAATGGAAACCACCTCCTTTTTCATCTGGTTGAATGTGTGTCCACCAAATAGGTGAGGCCTGTGGAAAATGACTAGATAACCAGGACTGCGCTATCTGCCTTAAAGAACCATCCTAAATTGTAGAACTGTTTCTGTGTAGTGTGCCAGTGGGCGCATTAGTAGTATAGTGTCTTATAACTGCCATTTTCATGGCTTTGACTTACTTTCCCATACACACTTTCCAACTACTCTTGCTTGTGGCATTGTGATCTGGACATTAGCTTTTCCAGATGAATTACAAGACAGTAAGTTTGAACTCAATTTTATCTTTGTACAAAAAAAAATACAGTTCATTTTAAGCCAACTAATGTTGTAGGACTTAGTATCACCCTGGCACATTAAAAGATGACATTTTTGGAGGCAGGACTCGATTATCCTGGTTTACAAATTACATCTTAATCTAGTCCTAATTTTATCTATACAATTGAGAGTAATATTTATTTCTGATTCCACCCAAAGTCTTTATTAAAGTCCTGATGATATGAACCTTCTCACCCTTTCCACCCACACTCCCCACAATCCGCCTTAGTCTCCAGGCTTTCAGGTTAAACATAAAAAGTTTCACGTACAAATTCTATTTTTGAGACAGGGGGAAATCCATAGGACACCTAAATTGCTATTATATTTTATGTTCTTATTATTATTCAATCATTATTTTTATCACAACTCTGCAGTCTCAACTTCTGCCTGTGTTCATGTGGTAAAATTAAGACTTACGTTTTGGGGCTGGAGCGGTGGCTCAGCGGTTTCGGCGCTTGCCTGGCAAGCACGAGGACCCGGGTTCAAACCCCAGCACCACGTACACAACTGAGTGTTGGAGCAACTAAGGCCATGTGAAAAACTCAATAAAGTTGTTTCTCTCTTTCTCTGTCTCTCTCACTGTCCCTCTCTCTTTAAAAAAAAAAAAAAAAAAAAAAAAAAAAGACTTACGTTTTCTCTCATCTCAAAATTAGTCCTAGTGTGCCTGCCCATATCCACGCAACATAAACAATTTTAAAGACATATTGACACTTGTGAATATAAAATACTGGAACATTTTCTAATCAGAATTTTTTCTATCATTCATTCATTCAATAAATGTGTATCAGTTGCCTATGCTGATTCACAGATTAAGTTCTTAAATTAATAGCACTTGACAATGTACAACCTGTTCTTTTTAGGAACTCACTGTGTACCAGGGACACAGGTATGAAATTCATTAATCAACACAAAAATTATACAATGATAATTGTCATAAACATGATGAAGAAAAATATGGGATACTTCAAAAGGATCAAAAATAGAGTATATTTAGAGTGAGGGGTCATTGAAACCTCTGACAAAATGTTTACGATTGAAATTTGAGGCACGAGTGGAAGTTAATCTGACAACAAGGGGAAATTTGTATATCTCACATTAGAAAACTTTAACCAAAAGAATTTTAGGTTTTTTGCTTCTATTTTCTCAATTGATCTTTGGCTATAACACCGCAAGAGCCATAGGTTTTTCCTGTCTGACTGTGTTGCATAGACTGTGATATATAAATGCCAAGCTAGCAGGGAGACTCTGCCTTTCTAAAGGTTAATCCTTTTTCTGGAGGAAATTTTAATTTATCAGAATTATTGCCTGAGTTTTAAAGTGAGGCTATAAGACCACTGTAGAAAAGTCTAATTACTGGCAGTTGGGTTGTTGCAGTGTAGAATTCACTTGTCTTAAAGTATTGCACTGGCAATATTGTTTAATCTGATGTGAAAAAAAGAAGGTATCTATTAAAGTTTTTTAAATTTAAACCACTATGCAAATATAAGAAATTATACTTTCGTATATTATTTGAAAAATATAATTATCCCCTCAACATAAACTTCTAGAATCTGATGTTTTTGTTCATTAAAACAGTCATTATGTTGTCAGAAGAAGGTCAACAGAATCCTAAGACACCACACTGTGTAGTCAGAATATAAGTACCTTGAATCATCTTGTACTTGGAAATAATTTAAAGGGCCCGTCCTGGAAGAGGAGGGTGATTCAAGGTCGCATTCATTAGACTATACCCAGAGAATGTATAGGAATGTGAATTCTTATATGAGATGTCAGACCACTCTTATGTGGGGAGAGGGAGACTGTTTTTAAAAAAATTTATTGGGGAATTATTATGCATACTAAAGTTTGAAAACAACTTCTAGTATGTTTTTCAAAAGATTGGTAATGCACATTATCAAATTCATTGGAACAGGCTTCAAATTATAATCACCTATAGCCTCTTAAGAGAATCTTCCTAAAGTCTTCATTATAATAGCTCACCACTTCCTAAGAAATGGGATGTTTTGTGTTTATTTTTGTGTATATTTTGACCTATCTATGGTTTCCACACAAATACTTGTGAGCGAATACATTCAATTCCAGACACAAAACTTTGTAAAGCAAAAGTTGTCTGCTTTTGTAAGCCATTTGGTACTCATATTTGGCAATATTTTTCTTAGCATTATTTAATTAACCATATGATGTTTTTATTTGTTTCATTTTTCTTTGCTATTTCTATAGCCCCATATATCTTCAGTTTTTAACTATAATTCTTCTGGGGTGTAATATCACTGTAACAAGAAAATAAGGAAACAAACTTTGCCTTTTGAGGAAAAACACAGCATTCATCTCAGAAGCAAATGATTGTTTTGATCAAATAAAAACAGTCAGAAATGCATTTTTCTCTTTGTAAAAGTGAAGGATGTTATGCATGACCTAGAATGAGAAGGTTGGAAGAGAGAACAAAAGTATATTTCATAATAGTTCGATCGGAGTTTGGAAGTTGGTCTCTATCAGCTCGAGAACAGGAAATTAGGAAAGAAGTTAGAAGTCTGAAGAGAGGAAAGAAGGAAAGCTCTCTAAGGAGAAGACTCAAGAATCCATATTGTGAAGTCAAGCAAGTGAACGATCCCTTCACAGGGGCCAAGCAGAACTTTGGAGATTATTAAGTATGAAGATAATGCTTTATTTGTTATTGCTTTATCAAAAGCAGCTTGATGTTGATGATGCCTTAATTAAAGTATTAGATCAAGGGAGTGAGAAAAATAAAATAAAAACAAGAGAAAATAACCAGTGGAAAGGCAAGATACCCAGAGAGATTCAAAAACAGAAGATCAATAAGAATGAAAATCATCAGAAGAAATTTGACTCCCATGAGAATCCACAGAAATTTTCAAAGAATATATCACTTTCAGTGGAATGCACAGAAATTTAGTTTATTTGCAATTCAATTTGAGTGTCAAATGAATGGGTGACCCTGCAAACTATGAAGACCTGGAATTAGCCAAAGGCAAACACTTGGACTGCATTAGTACTCTGCACTTTATCTGAACTTAATCTAAGCTCTTTGAATACCGAAAATGGCTTCTTTTGTTTCTGGCTCACTAAATGGAGCTGAAATGGGTAAATACAGGGTTACATTGAATGACATTAAGAAAAAGAAAAAGGAAAGAAATGGGGCATAGTGGAGACTTTATTTCTCCTTTGCTGAACCAAGAAATCTTTAAGGACTGAATCAAGTTATATTTGCTTTTTTATCTCCTGCTCCTGGCACAATCATTACTGTTTAGCATGGCAGGAAAATTAAATAAAAGGATGGAAGAATTAATGAAAAAATAAGCAAAGAGGAAAATTAGGTAAAAGATATTTCAGTGGGAATTCAAATAATGTGAACTAAAAGGAAATTACAGAAATTAAATAATGAAGTATGAATATTGAAGCAAAATTTATAAAATTGAACTGGTCCATTGGTCCAAATGGTGCCAATAGTAGCCTCCATTCATTCTGTTAATGAAGTATGTGTTAGGGAGGAGTTGGGTAAGAATCAATCACATTGCCATTTTTTTCCTTCCTTTTCCACTATAGTAATGCCACAAACTCCTGAAGGCATTAAATGAGAATCAAATTAAGTGTGTTAAATAATTAGCACATTAGAAAACTCTCCAGATAACATATGTCATGCTGACTGAATACACAGAGCTGATACATCTGGTCCAGCCATTTCAGAATGGAAATATTCTGTTAAGAATTTGACTTGTGGGCTGCAGAGGTGGCTCTGGTAGAGTGTTTGTCTGGCTTGCCCCAAGACCCAGGTGCGTTCCAAAACCATATAAACAACTAAGTGGAGGAAAACAAAAATAGCAAAACAAAAGGGATGGGGGCTGGAGCAGTGGCTTGATGGTAATGGTGCTTGCCTTGTATGGGCAAGGACATGGGTTGGAACCCCAGCACCATGTACACAACAAGGTGTTGGAGCAATGAAAGCCACATGAATAACTAAATAAAATTGATTCTTTCTCTTTCTCTCTCATTGTCCCTCTCTCTTCAAAAAAAAAAAAAGCTGAAAATTAAATTAGCTTTGTCTCTATTAAAAAAAAGAAATTGGCTTGTGAGTCCAATGAATAGAGACTTTTCTCTGTAAGTCCTGTGTCCATGTTTGGCTGCAGAAATTGTCCAAAACTCTCCCTACCATATCCCCCCATTAGCAATCTGGTCGGGGGGAGTCCTCAGAGTCCAGGTTTTATATGCAGAGCATCATATCAGTCCACCAAAATGCTAATATTTAAGTAGATTTCCAGGTATGTATAATATGCAGAGATAAAGTGGAAAAAATGATATATTTTTATTGTCCTTATTTTCTTTTTCCTGGCATCATTAAAGCAAATGAAACTGAGCTCTATAAACTGCAAATGCCAGACTTTCTAAACTGTATGCCAAGTGATACTTGGGATTGAACCCAAGGGAATTTCAGCACTGAGCTAATCCACAGTCCTTTATTTATTTATTCTTCTTAGTTATACATAAGATTAAGATATATATCAATATAATCACAAAAGTATGAACTATTTTGCTTTAATTTAGTCCTTAATACTTCACACTTCCCAATTCTCCCTCTGCCTCCTCCCTTGCCTCTACTGTACTGATCTTTCTATAATTTATTCACAGTTCTTTTTAATTAGTGTCTTGTGGATATGCTTCATGTTGGGATTCACTGTGCCATATTCATGTTTGTACATACAAGAGTTTGGTCAGATTCATTCCACTCTTTTTTCCTTTTCCCATCCCTCCTTCCTTCTCCTCCTCAATTCCCTTCGTCTACTCTATGAATTTTTTTCTGTTTTGATGACATTCCTCTTCCCTCATTTTTTCCTTTCTCCTCTCTCTCTCTCTCTGTCTCACCACCCTTACTCCCTGCTTATTTTCAATTAGCTTCCAAATATCAGATAAAATATTCAAGTTTTGACTTTCAGGAACTGAGTTATTTCACTTCACAAGATTCTCCAGTTCCACTCATTACAAGCAAATGCCATAATGTCACTTTTCTTTATGGCTAACTAATAATCCATTGGGCATATTTACCACAATTTCTTTGTCCGTTATCTGTTAAAGGGGAGCTAGGTTTGTTTCATAGTGTGGCTTTTGTGAATTGTGCTAATATAAACAATGATGCAGCTGCATCATTGTAGTGATGAGGATTTTAAATCTTTTAGGTATATACCAAGGAGAAGGATAGCTGGGTTATACGGTGGTTCCATTCCCAGTTTTCTAATGAATCTCCATACTGCGTTCCAGAGTTGTTGCACTAATTTGCAATCCCACCAACAATGTATGAATGTACCTTTTTCCTCATATTCTCACTAATATTTGTTATTATTTGTATTTTGAAAATTGCCATTCTGACTTAAGCAAGGTGAAATCTCAATGTAATTTTGATTTGCATTTTCTTAATTCCTAGGGATGCTGAACTTTTTTAATGTATTTGTCTACCATTTGTATTTCTTCTTTGAGAATTGTGCATCCCCAGGTCTTTTTGAGATAGGGACTAGCTAAGTTTATGAGAGCCTCACTCAGTTGCTGAGGTTGGCCTGCAACTTACAATCCTCCTGCCTCTGTCTCTGAATGGTTGGGAATATGGTTGTGTGCCACCACACTAGGCCCAGAGACTATCCTTTAAGTCACCTCATCTACCTCTTAATTTGCAATCAGAAATATTGACATATATATATATATATATATATATATATATATATATATTTTAAAGGGGTAAAAATGAAGAAAAATGAAATCCACATTGACTTTGTTAAAGTCAATGAGGCAATTTAATATTCAAGCATTAACGTTACTAGGAGATTTTTCAAGAGTTACCTAAAATGCTCACTAATGAATTTACCATTTTTATAATTTCACATGAGGTTCAACTATTTTTAGCTTCTATTCTAAGGTCACTATACATTTTCCAAATTGAAGTACCTCATTCCTATTATGTTCACATTACTTTTCTTTCACTTTGTGTGTGTGTGTGTGTGTGTGTGTGTGTGTGTGTTGGTAAGATTCAAACTCAGAGCCTTGCATATGCCAGGCAAGTGTTCTCTATTCAAATTTTTCATTTTTAGATATATACTTGTTTATGTAAAAGTATAAGGATAAGTATGAGAGGTTATAAAATGAAACACCATTTGTACTTTAAAAAGTATAAACGTCCATGAATTGATGGTCTGTACATAATGTGACATTATGAAAAAGTAGCTCCACATACATGGATATGGGATGTCCTCCAAAGAATCACATTAAAGGTAAATGGCTATGACATAACAATATGCAAGGTCAAATTCCACTTCTTTGTTTATGGACAATTAAGGACACAAAGAGACATAAACACTATATTCTTAGCAGTGGTTATACCTGGATGCAAGAATTTCATTACATGGGTATTGTTTTAAATAGAAATCCTGTCTGCAAAGTTAGAATTTTCTGTGAAAAATTTAATTATGTATTTTAAGTTTAATTTTAAAACAAAATGCAAAGAAAATAATGACCAAGAAAAGATTAAACCTGGATCATTCTGAATGATTATTAGATTGCTTTTATTACTCCAAAGAAATTATACATTAGAAATTTTCCATTTTTCTTCTTTCCTACTTTATCTTGAACTTAGTAGACACTATTAATTGTGTATATATTTGAGTCTCAGACACTGGCTTTGCCATAATTAACAGGAATGTGGTTTTATTCACAGAATTGTGACCTCTAGAGAAACAAACAGAAAATTTCTTTCATCAGTAAGTCTCATGGGCTCCAAGCACGGACAACTAGAGACCTCTGTTTACTGCTTCCATACCGAGTTGATATTACTGGAGTTTCCTCAGAGGCTGGAGAATCAAGTTTTATTCATCCAAGTTTTACTGTTTAAAAGTAGATTCACATAAGAACAAAATCCAATAATATGCTGCTTACAAGAGATCCACTACACAGCCAATGATATCCACAGATTGAGAGTAAAAGGATGAAAAACATCTACCAATCCTACGGCCCAAGAAAGCAAGCTGATGTTGCAATACTTATATCTGACAAAGTAGATTTTAAACATAAACTAATCAAAGAGATAAAGAAGGCCACTACATATTAGGAAAGGGAACAATAAACAAGAAGATATAACCATGGTAAATATGTACTCTCCAAATAATTGTGCTCCAAAATATGTGAATAAATTACTTCATGAGGTCCTCTTGTGGATCTCAACATAATAATACTGGGAAATTTCAACACTCTATCACCAATAGACAGAGAAAAAAAAACCAATAAAGAGATATCCAGTCTAAACAACTCCATAAATCAAATGGACTTAACAGATACCTATAAAATATTCTACCCCAAGTTGGCTGAATATACCTTCTTTTCAACAGCACGTGGATTCTTCTTCAAAATAGATCATGTATCCTATCAGACCATGATGCTGTACCTAGCAAATAAGAGCAAAAATTATACCAGAAAACACATATACATGGAGAATAAATAATACCCTATTAAATGAAGAATGGATCCAAGAAGACATGAGAGCAGAAATCATGAAATTCTTGGAAGAGAATGAGAATGAAGACACAACATATTGAAAGCTCTGGCACAGTATGAAAGCATTTCTAAGGGGAAAATTTATAGCACTGAGTGCCTACTTTACAAATGAGGAGTGATCCCAAATAAATAAGCTTATGCTCCACCTCAAATCCCTACAAAAGGAAGAACAAACTAATCCCAAAGCCAGAAGAAGAGAGGAAATAATCAAGGTCAAAGCTGAAATCAGTGAAATTGAAAACAAAACAAAACAAAACAAAAAACCCAAAAAGAATCAACAAAATAAAAAGCTTGTTCTTTGAAAAAGTAATGAGATTAGACCCTGGACAATGAGAAAGTTGGTATAGTAGCATGAGTTAAATCCAGATAAGATGTAATGCTTTACAATCTAATACTTTTTTTAGAGATATAGTGGGAAGGGGAAGGGAGGGATAAGGGAGGGTAATTGGGGGGACACTCCGGGGGATAATTGCAATATCCAGAATATATACACATTTTATATTATTTTGTTAAAATCTTGTAAGGTTGTTCAAAAATAAATAAATAAATAAAAAATTATTAAAAAAACAATGTTTGTATATAAATTTTGCTAAAATAAATGCATGTTTTGCAATCTTAAAAAAAATTCAATTGATCATACACTGAAGGTGCTTTTCTGGATTCTTAATTCTATTCCATGGATCTACTTCATCCAGTGCTACATTGCAATGGTACTGGCAAATTGAGTAATAAATTTCAAATTTGGAATATGAAAAAAAAAAAAGTAATGAGATTGATAGGTCCCTAACCAATCTCACTAAAAGGAGGGAAATGGAGCAAATCAACAAAATCTCCAATGAAAAGGGAGCAATCACCACTGACCCCATGAAAATCCAATGAATTATAAGAACATATTTTGAAAAACTATACTCTTCTAAATTAGATAATCTGGAAAACATGGACAAATTTCTATACACGTACTATATCCCAAAATGACGCAGGATGATATGGAAGTCCTAAACAGCCCAATAACAGGCACTGAAATACTGATAGATTCCCTGCTGAGTTTTACCAGACCTACCAGCAAGAGCTAACACCTCTCCTTATTAAACTATTCCAAAAAAATGAAAAGGAGGGAACTCTCCCAAACACTTTTTATGAGGCAACCATAACTATGATACCAAAACTAAAGACACATCATAAAAAGAAAACTACAGACCAATATTCCTCATGAACATCAATGCAAAAATCCTTACTAAGGTTCTAACAAACCATATTCAAAAACACATCAAGAAGATAATTCACCAAGATCAAGTGGGCTTCATTCTAAGTATGCAAGGCTGGTTCAACATACACAAATCAATAAATGTGATCCATCACTTAAACAGAATTGAGGAAAAAATATGATCATTTCAATTGATGCAAAAAAAGGTCTTCAATAAAATTCAGCACTGATTTATGTTCAAAACTCTAGTGAAGATAGGGATCAAAGAAACTTAACTATACAGGGGCCATATATTACAAACTCTCTGCTAGTATAATACTAAATGGAACATTTCCACTAAACTCGAGAACAAGGCAAGGCTATCTGCTCTCACCACTTTTATTCAAAATAGTTCTTGAGACCCTAGCTCGATCGATCAGGCAAGAGAAGGAAATCAAAGGGATTAGCATAGGAAAAGAGGAAGCAAAACTGTCCCTTTTTGCTGATGATATGATCCTATATCTGAAAGATCCAAAGAATACCACAAGCAAACTGCTTGAGCTTATAAACAGATTTAGCGAAGTGGCAGGCTATAAGATCAATACCCATAAATCAATGGCTTTCCTATATACTAACAATAATAGGGCAGAAGAAGAAATCAGGAAATCACTCCCATTTACAAGATCCTAAAACAGAATAAAATACTTGGGAATTAATCCAACGAGGGAAGTAAAAGACCTCTATAATGAAAATTATTGAACATTGAAGAAAGAAATCAAAGAAGACCTAAGGAAGATGTTCCATGCTCTTGGTTAGGCAGAACTAATATAATTCATATGGCCATTCTGCCAAAAGCACTATATAGATTCAATGTAATCCCCATCAAGATACCAATGTAATTCTTTACAGATATAGAAAAAGAAATTCTTGGGGCTGGAGTGGTGGCTTAGCAGTTATGATGCTTGCTTGCGGGTTCAAACCTCAGCATCACGTACACAATGAAGTGTTGGAGCAACAAAGGTCACATGAAAAACTACATAAAATTGATTTTCTCTTTCTCTCTCTCACCATCCCTCTCTCTTTAAAAATAATAAAGGAAAAAGCAATTCTCAAATTCATTTCAAACAACAAGAAACCCAGAACAGCCAAAACACTACTAAGCAAGAAAGACAAAATAGGTGAATTCACAATACCAGGTCTAAAACTATAGTATAGAGCTTTAGCAACAAAAGAAAAGCATGGTATTGGTATCAAAATAGGAATGAAGACCAACGGAATAGAATATCAAAATCTGAGACAAACCCACAAATCTTTAAACATCCGATCTTTCACAAAGGGGGTCAAAATATAACATGGAGGAATGACAGCCTAGTCAACAAGGGGGCTGGACAAACTGGATAGACATTTACAGGAAGTTGAAATTAGATCCTTATCTCTCACCTTGCACTAAAATTAAATCAAAATGGATCAAAGAACTAGGAATTAAAGCAGCTACCATACAACTGTGAGAAGAAAATTTAGGACCAACAATACAGCATTTGGGAGTAGACTTTCTCAACAAGCAAAGGAATTACTTAAAAATCAATGAGTGGGATGCCATTAAACTAAAAAGCTTCTGCACAGTGAAGGAATTGGTCAAAATTGTCAAGAGACAATATACAGAATGGGAAATAATCATGCCCTATGATTCCTCTGACAGTGGACTAATATCCAAAATTTACAACTACTCAAAAAACTTAATATCAAAAATAAAAACAATCCAATCAATAAATGGGCCAAAGAGCTAAATACAATTTTCTCAACAGAGGGAATTGAGCAAGCCAATGCTTACATAAAAAAGTGTTAAATCACTAGTAATCAGAGAAATGCAAATCAAAACTACATTAAGATTTCACTCTCTACAGTCAGATTGGCAAAGAAGAAGAATATAAACAACAGATGCTGGAGGGGTTGCAGAGAGATAGGGACACTAACACACTGTTGGTGGAACTGCAGACTGGTACAGCCACTTTGGAAAGCAGAGCGGAGAATCCTCAAAAATTTAGGGATGCATCTATCATATGATCCAGCTATCCCTCTTCTGGGTATTTTCCCAGAGGAGTTAGAATTAGCACATTACAGGGACACAGCAAAATCTATGTACATAGCAGTTTACAACCAACCCAGATGCTCCTCACTGGATGAAAGGATCCAAAAACTATGGTATATATATATATACAGTGGACTTCTACTCAGCAATTAGAAACAATGATATTACTGCATCTGAAGGTAAATGGTTGGCTATGGAATAAATCATGCTGAGCAAAGTTAGCCAAACCCAGATAGTCAAGGGTCAAATGCTTTCACTCATTTGTGAAGGATGGAGCTAAAACTAGTCTTGGGTGAAAAGTAGTAAAACTCACGTATTAGACCCAGCAAAAGCATAGCAACACATAATCTAGGACAACCATAGATATGCTTTTTCTTTTTTTGAATCATTCTTCTTTTTATAAACTTTGTTCTTCACTGAGATTGTTTGCTTATATCACTGGATCATCTCCCAAACCAAGAAATGAGTTGCCTCCTAGTTATTTTATATACAATTAATAGGTCAATCTAATTACTCTATCCAAGATCATAAGGTCTAAACATGATCTTGAACCCTAATTACAAAATAAATAAACCATGAACTTAAATGTGTAAATAATTTTTAAAATTTTGTGAATGGAGTGAGTTCTACTCTAAGAAATTCTCAGTATTTGTAGAAATCTGTAATAAAGCAGAAATATCTTACCCACTGCTTAAGTTTCTTGAAGTCTTTTGAGCTCATCTACTTCCATGAATCCAACTACCATGAACACATCTACAATAACCAAAATGCCAATCTCTAGTTTATACTTATTTTTGTGATTCATAATCATAGCTTAATCCACAAGGCTCTTTGGTATCAACTAACTGATCAGTGATATAAAGAAAATCAAAATAGGAACTTTCAAATTTTATTATTAAATTTCTCAGAACTTCAAATCACATTTGCCTAATATATTATCCAAATATGTCCTTCTTATTCCCTTATATATTTCTGTTGTTTTGAACAATCATTCGTCAATTAATCAAGCTAGTAATACAACTCATTTTTCTCCCTCAATACTTTCCTTTGTTTAAACAATGAATCCTGTAGATTATCAGCCTCCAAATATTTCAAGTACTTTTCTCCCAACTCTCCATTCCCAGGGCTAATGACTTTAACTTTTAATTTATTTTTAATTAGTTTTTTCCTGGATTATTAGCAATAGACATTCCTTCATGGAAATAAATGTGATTATTTCACTCACCTACTTAAAAGAGTTTAATAACTCCAATTGATAGATAACATACAATATTCTTAATATATCATTCAAGTAAGTTCTTTATGTGGACCTTTCCTACAATTTCACCATCTTTATGATGTCCCAGTCTTTCTAAGTCATGTGCCTTTGTTCATGAAGTTTATTTCAACTGAAATACACACCTCTTTGCGTGGTATGACTGGCAAAGAACTAACTATACAGTATAGAAGATTCAATTCAGAAATCACTTAGTTTTTGAAAAAAAATCTCTGAAATCTGACACAAAATTAAACACTTTCATGTTAGTTACTTATTTCATCTTTAGTATCACACTTACTTCACTTGTGTGATGTTTTATTTTCTGCTCCTTTGAAAGAACACAGACTTGTTTCAGTAGAAGTTTTAATTTTTATTTTATTATAATGGCATTGAGCAAGTGTTTAGTAAATATTAAGAAGTAATGGCAATGACTATGGCCACATCGTACACAAGATTTAACTTGATTCATTGAATCAAAAACCATCCAGTCCCCCAAATGGATTTTAAGAAAGCTCATAAAATCAGACACAGTAGAATGGGAACAAAACTGTACACTAAAGAAAAATGTAGTGCAAGCAAGGGAAGGATTATTGTGTAAGTTAGACAAGCAGGGCAATATCAGAGAGGTAAAGTAATGAGTGGTTCAAGGAGGAGGGCTTAACAGTGTCAATTAACAGAGTCCAAGAAGACGAGAATGTCTATAGCATAAGATATAGAGCCCATCTGTAGTTCTCTTTATTAAAGCATTTTTTGATAAAGAAATAACAGACAATACAGATTTCAAAAGATTAACAGACTACTTGGTGCAGAGAAATGTAAATCACACACGCACATACACACACACACACTATTGCATTCAGTGTTTAAATGGGTTTCATCCATAGAGGTTGTCACAAATCATTACATTTTAATATTTTGTTCTGCTAAAAAAATAAAAAAGATGGATTAATTCTAGCGAATGTAAAAAGCGACTCAGATAATAATAGCAGTAGATCATATTTTTGAAACTGTTAAGGTAAAAGCTTGATTGAACGCTAATACCAGATGTTCCTATACTCTTTTACTGAAATTCCCTAAATCACAGACCTTTTCGTGCATAACCAATCAGCAGAACATGGTAACTATGCAATTGGTTATTATCATTTTTAACAAAATTTACCCCCACAATCTAACAGGGTATCTTTTCTCCCAAGAGGCTTCAGAAAATAAAGAAATTTAGGGTTTATACCATTGAATGCAGTTCTACATGATAAATAAGTAAAAATAAACTAGTAATAATTTCAAGATGTCAGTAGCAATACTACCTTGAAATGAGGTTGCAATTTTAAAAAAATAAGATATACTTTTTCTTCTAAAAATAATAATATCCATATCAATAGGTAAAATTCAATCCATTTTAATCTTGTTTAACCCTACCCACATATTGCATAGCACATAATAAGTATCCCAAGTATCCCATTGTACAGGGAATCAAATTGAGGTTTAGAAACTAGGGCAAAAATCTCTGCTTTATAACATTATGTTTCTTCCCTGAATGTGCCATTTTTTTTGTTTTGTTTCTGTTTTCATTTTTGTTGTTTCGAGACTGGTCTCACTAAATTGTCGAGGCTAGCCTCAAATTTGAGATCCTCATGCAAGATAACACACATGTACCACTGTACCAGGACTGAATATACCTTTTATTTTTGTTGTTTATTTTATTTACTTATTTATTTGGTTCTACGGATTGAACTCAGGGAAACTCTAGCACTGAAAAATATCCAAACCTTTTTTACTTTCTATTTTGAGATAGGGTCTCACTAAATTGCCAAGTCTGGTCTTAAACTTGCAATGCCCCTGCTAAATCCTTAGTTGCTGGGATTACAGGCATGTGACATTGAACCCAACTGTGTCTTTCCTTCTTTTCTTTCTTCTTCCTTTTTTTGATACCAAGATTTTTCAGCTCTATTGAACAAAAAGACTTAGAACATAAATACTAGAATGTTCCTACAAATAGTGTTTCATTCACATACATACATGCTAACACATTTACACACATGCTAAAATTTGGTCTTCAATAAAGCAAGAGTAGTGAAGCCAGAAGAAAGAAATTTTAAGCCATTTTTCCTTGCTTGGCTTATAGATTTTTTTTATATATAGTGCTTTTCAAATGGTATCATAACCAAATGTTGATTCTACATAAGCAAAAAAAAAAAAGAAACAGATGGAGATCAGGCTAAACAAGGTATGTGTTCATTATTTGAACAAAACTATATTTTGGAAGTAAAGCATCTAGAAAATTGTGTAACTTGCATGAATGGACAAGTATGAGTTTGGTTCCTGTTTTCCTTTTATAAATTTTTCTGGCTCTATATAGCTAGTGAAAGAAATGAATGTTTTCATAGATTATTTAGTTCATTTTAGAGCTTTCAGAGCAAGGCTTACAGGACTTGCCCTTGATATAGACACAACAGAAGGAAAACTGTTGAATATTTAATAAAGCTAGAAAATATACATTTAATATTCTCTTGAGCTTACACAGTGCTGACTGAGAAGGAAATCCTAAGTGCCTCTTTCACATGTAATATCTTAACAATGCAGTCAGTAAAACATTCTCTAAAATAACATCCACTACTTGAATGGCAACATCCTTAAAATTAAAGTTTTTTCTTTTGAAATATATGCTGGCAACTCTTGATTGCTTAGGAAAAGATGACTTTGAATGATGTTTTAGTATTTCATCTATGTTCTTTTGTAAACTCTGTTTCTTCATTTTAAAATCTCAACAGTTTTGGCAATGTCTAAAATCTTACATAGGCTTTGTTTTATTTCATTCTGCTTTTTCATTTCTGTTTTACTTTGCTTAGATAAAAGATGAAATTCAGCGATACTAACAAAATCAGTCATCTAAGAATCTTTGTTATTGTACATACTATGTGCTTTATTGATTTGGTTTCACAAATATAAAAATTTCTTTAAATAGAGCAAGCTTTTGAAAAGACTACAGTTGGAGGAAGGGACCCTCATACTTAAAAAGTCTTTCAAAACTTACAATCATTTGCTGGATTTTCTATAATTTTGTTTATTCTCTATTTTATAAATTTCCTTATGGGTTGTGCAAGCATCTGTAATTCAATTGAATAAATGTTTCTTGTTAAAGTAATTAGGTGAAGATTCTCTGCTTCGAGATGCTGGAGAAACCAAGATGAGTTCCTATGTACAAGAAGTAAGTGATCTATTTGTGGGGAGCAAAATAGAGATATGCCTCAAATAAAGGTAGACCACAATCCATTAAATGAGATGAAAACACTTAAAAGTCCACTGCCAATTCGCCTCAGCCTCGTTCCACTCACATTTCTCCATATAGGGCGTGCAGCTCTTATTGAGGTCATCAGTTGAAACCCTATCACCAAATCCAGTGTATAAATAGTATCTTCATGTTCACACTCTCAAAATTGGGAAATGCTAGAAGTCTCCTCCCTTTTAAGAGACTTTGATTGATTTCCAGAATACCTTGTTTTGATTTTTTTCCCACTTCTCTGAGCAGTGCTTCTCAGTTTCCTTTCCTGTGTTCTCTCTTTCACCTGATCTCCAAATTTAAGCATAGCATAGAACTTGTGCCCAGACCCTTTCTCTGTCTGGGGAACTGTTACAATTCAAGTATTAGAACTTACATCTATTTGTGATTCCAAGTTTAGATCTCCAGGCCTGAATTAATTGAGCTCTAGATTGCTTCTTCGCTCAATTGCTTTGTCATTGCCACAAGGATGAGATGTCAAATACGTTTACCAAGAATTTTTTAAAACTTTTTTCCTCCTAAATATGTCCTTCCCTTTAGCCTAACTATCTCAGTAAATAAAAAATGGTTACTAAAGAAAAACAGAAGTCATCTGAATGCCCCCTTTTTCCTCCCTACATTCTAATTAATGTCTAATTCATTAACTCATCTGAACATATATGACAATCAGCTCTTAGGGCAATTTCCTAAATTAGTCTCTTTACTCCCATGCTTTTGGAGAAGTGATAGTTATATGTTACTCTAAAAACATTCTCTCAAAACTCAACCTGAAACAACAAATAATTACTGTCCCAGTTTGCATATTAGTCACAATGGTTGGGTCTGGCGAGGGCCTTTTCTGAAGTCACAATAAAGATTTGGGCCAGTTTCGTTAGTCATCTAAAGGCTTAACTGAGATCAGCAGTTTAACTTCCATGGTTGCTCGCTCACTCTTGACAAGAGACCTCAATCCCTTACTAGCTTTTGGGAGAAAGCCTCGGTTTCCTTGCCATACACACATACACATTTCCTTTGGCATCTGTACTAGTTAAAGCTCTCAAGTGCAACAGAATTAGTAATATGCACGTGTGCGCGTGCACACACACATCCACACACACAAAATAAGATATTGGCTCAGGCACTCAAGAAAGTTGAGAAGGCCCATGATTTCCTTCAATAAGCTGGAGGCATAGCAAAGCCAGTGGGATAGTTCAAATGCCTAAGAGAAAATAGCTAGTGGATCATGTAGATTCCAATATAATCTGAAGGATTTAGGACCAGGACATCCAAGAGCTGGAGAAGGAAGATGCTCCACTTGAGTAGTCAGGTAGAAAGCAAAGTCAACTGTCAACCTGCTGTTTTTCTCTATGTAGGCCCTTAAAGGACGAATGAAACCCACCCACTTTACAAAGGGCCCTCCTTCCAATTCAAATGCTAAACCCTTCTAGAAATATTCTCAGACACACCCAAAAATAATGATTGGCCAAATAACTGGGCATCCAGTGGTTGAGTCAAGTTGACATCTGAAAGTAATCATTATAGAACCATTGAGTTTATTTACAACATTACCACATTTCCCCAGAGTAAAGAATTCAAGAAAAGGAAAAAGAGGACAAGTCTTTTTATGACCTAATTTCGGAAGCTACTATGTTCTGTCACTTTACGTTCTATTTGTAAGCAGTAAATTACCAAATCCAGCCTACATGTAAAAGGGGGAGGGGGACTAAATTCTACTTCTTAAAGGAATAAATGTCAACAATTTAAAGAAATATATTTTTTCATTCCTTTACTTATTTTAACTGACATAAAATTCCATATTCTTCTTATGTAAAGAAGTGATGGTTTTAATTATATATTCATCCTTAAATGATGGTTCATATGCTTTTTATCACATAGTTATCATCCTTTTTGTAGGGAAACAAACCAAGCACATAAAGACAAATACTGAATGATCTGACTTGTATGTGGAAACTAAAATTTTGATCTACTGCAAGTATAGCATAGTACCTACCAGGAGCTGGTGTAGTTGACTGTGGGGGGGGGGGGGTTGGTGTTGATCAAAGGATAAATTTTAGTTAGACAGAAGGAATTAGCTAAGAGATCTATTGTAAAATATGGTTACTATAGTTAATAACAATACCAGTTACCCTTGAGCAAGATGGCAGTTAAGAGCAATGACCCTGAAACCATTAAAAATCCACATAAAACTTTTCAAAAAATTTATTTAAGTCATTTATTTATAGGTGCTTGCAATTTGTGAGTTTTTTCTAAAAGAAAAAAAAGTCAAGTTGTAAATCTTTGTTACAAATTAAAAATGAAATTCCTAGTAATGTTAACTTGATCAGATATGAAAAAATTTTAAACATTTATGGTGTAATGAGAAAAAATATTTTAAAAATTTGTAGCTACCAAAAAGAGATATCTTTAAGTAAAATTAATTTAAAAACCACATGCTGCATAAATAATGCTGGTTATTTAAAAGGAAAAAGCAAATATATAAGGTCTGCAGCTCCAATTATTTGCTCCTTTCTTGTTGCTGGAATTTCATTTTTATTTCTTGTTGTTAGATGACCACATTATGGTGGAGACGGTGAGTCTGTGTTTACTCAGCACCCCTATCCCTGTTCCATGTAAGATGGATGTATTCTCAGCTCATGGACCGGCTGCCTTTTCTCTTTGCCATCTTGTGGTTCAGGAGTTTGCGCATGTCTGTGTTGGTACCTGAAGTTGCCACAGTAAACACATGGCATTGGTTTCTCACCCTAAGTCTCATTTCCTTTGTTGTCCTTGTCCGTTTCAGTGCAGTCCTCTCTAGGCTATCTTAATGGAGGAGGGTCTCTAGGAAATCATAGCACATGACCACACTACATGCTCTCACTCGTTACCTTGTTTTCATGCACCCAGTTGTCATCACCCTCCATCACTTCTCTCTGGACAGGAGGGTTGGAATACTGTGGCCAAGGACCATAGGGTCTCTGCATGTGGTAAGGCGAGAGCCATTGCTTGAGGTAGGGCCAGTGTTGTTGGACTTGGCCTTCGAGATGTTCCCCAGTTCCTTGTCCTTTTCCTAATTGTCACTGGTAATTTCCTATAACAATGAAAGTGTCTATAATGGTTAAAGTCTGCTGCTTATTTACTTCCTTGAACTGGAACCCCTACAAGGTCCATATAACATTTTCTGCATCCACAGTCTTTCCTTCTTTGGCAACAATAAATGCCACCACTCTTTGATTATGAAAAGTATTTCCTGGAGTGATTTTTTAATTTTTTTCCTTTTCTTTATCTTTTTTTAAGGAGAGAGGGAAAGAGTGAGAGAAAGAGAGGATCAATTTTATTTATTTTTCCATTTGGCCTTTGTTTCTCCAACACTTAGTTGTGCTTGTGGTGCTGGGGTTTGAATATGGATCCTCACTCATGCCAGGCAAGTGCTCCACCCAGTGTGCCACCACTCCAGCCCCTGGAGTTGTTCTTTATGGCAATTTGGTGTACAAATATACATCATTCTTGAGTTATTCTGTTAATGAAAATGAATCTTCTTCTTATACTGAATCAATAGGCAGTTCCTAAAGCCTTGTAACTGTCAAAGGTGCTGGGCCTAGAATGGGCAGAGCATTAAGGACAGCTGCTAGATCCCTCCTCCTGGTGTTCAGATGACTACTTTCCCCTGTGTCTTCACAGTGTGTACACTCCTGTGATCTCTTCTGCTTCTTATTCAACAACAATCCTATGGGATCAGGGCCCTACCCTTTTGACATTATTTAATCTTAACTCCATCCTTAAAAGTCCTGTCATATTGTAATTAGGGTTTTAACATACATCTTTTGTAATGTGATGCAATTTACTCTGCAAGATTGAATTATTTAACCATTAGGATAACAGTTTGTGAGTTCCATGGGACCAAGAGAAAGAAGAGAAAAACAGGATATCACCCTAGGTTGTTGTAGTCATGGCAAAGAGGTAGAAGAGATTGTTGAGAGAGTGGGAATATTGAGTGGGGGAAGGCAGTCAGAAGCAGACGTGGAGTACTTGAGGAATTGTGGAGTACTAGCATACAAGTAATGCAATGAAATGGAGAAAACTCTGGATTGAGTATTGTGAGAAATTGGATATTTGAATTCTTTAAATTTTCAACTTATGTGTTGGGTGTTGGATTGAATTGGTGCCAAATAATTCAGACTTCCTTGGATAACTCTCTGCCTTGTCTTACCCTGAAAGATCAATTACTCTACTTATAAAAACAATTTTCAACACCAGCAATGAGAAGCAGGACTGCCAGGTGTTTGTTAGCAATGGGCTGAGGGCAATGGTGGAGCAGAGTTGCATAGGCAAAGTGTAGTAGAAAAGACAGATGGACTAGAACACCTCAAATATTTCATTAAATAAATAGTCATTGTCAAGGATTGTAATAAGCAAAATGTTGGAGATCCTTAAGTTTCTTATTACCCATTTCATCAGCGGAACATTCACACACACCAGAGACAGGATAAATTTTCTTTTTGTAATTTATGAAGAACATGTTTCGGCAGGTAAGAATCAGATGAGAAAAATGAGATTTAAAGGCAAGAACTGGTCAAGTATGTTTACATATCTTAGCTTGCCAATGTGTTCAATTTAATACTCAATATCATCTTTTCCCAACAAATTATTCATCCCAATTTAGATGGATTTTAAAATTTACAACAAAAAAGTTTGATAATTTTCATTCTTGATGTTACAAAACTGATTTGTTACCTATTGGTGACTAAAATTGGAATACAAATGAAAATCTCCCATCTGGTATGAAATTCTTACTAAAACCAAATGAACTAAAATATCAATACTGAGAAGCTGAAATGTATATACAGTTTGCATAATCTATTAAATTCTATTTTGAAACATCTTTCCTTGTCTCCTTTCTTCCTTAATATACTACTCTTGAGGTATTTTAATATGAAGTCTCATAGTCATGCTAAATGATTCTAATGCAGAAAAAAAGCCCCATGTTGGATAAATATTATCTCCCTTGAACATCTTTTATCTTTCATGCTACAGGTGTATCATCAATGTGACTTTTATAAAACTTATGTGATTGTGAGTATATATCCCTAAAATAACATAGGCAACCAGATAGGTGAATTTATTTATTATTTAATCATCCACTAATCTTTATTTACTAATTTTATTTTCTTATAAGGTAGAATTATCATTCCAAAAACAGAACTAAAACTTATATGTGATTAACAATATTGGAAAAAAAATGGATTTCAAAGAGAAAACAAAACTGAACCACAGGGATGCAGGGTGAGGATCGAAGTAATCCAAAAGTCAATTATTATGGGTTCAGTTCTTTTCAAAAGACTGCTAACAGCAGTGAGCATGTACTAATTCAGTGTATTGGTGTGCCTCAGATTAAGGCCCAATTTTATCTCACTTTGACACCATTTTTGGCATTCAAGAATGTGTTATTTTTTAATTTAATGTTAAAATTACCATTTTATAAATATTATAGCTAAGCATTGTAATACAGCTATTATTAGCTTTCTGCAAAATTTTAATTTTTAATTTTCCAACAATAGTATGCCTTTCCTTGCCTTTCTTAAGAAAAAAATACATTCATGATTTTAATTTGCTACATATTATCAATTTTAAAAACTGAAATATTCTATTAAATATTTACCTTGAAAGATATTTAGAATATCAGATATATGTCTATCAAAAATATAATACTATACTTCTTTTATGGAAATAGAGTAATTCAAGGAAAACTAAATTTATGATACCAATATTTTCTTTATAGTCTCATTTACCATTTTCTGAATTCTTCATTTATTCCATATTATTTTTATAGTGAACTAGTGCATAAAATAACACAATAAAATATCTCCTGTGCTTTCTTAAATTGAACAAATTTTGTTATTATATCAAAATTTCTATAAATATTCAAAATTCATAGATTTCTGTAAGAACTGAGCTATAGTTTGCTCTCCTCACACCACTGGAAGTAATATTAAGTTTTTGTTCAAAATAGCAGATCACTTGTAAATTTGGATTATATGGATATTGTAAACTATGAAACATGAGTTCCCTAGATAATTTATTTATTTATTTATTTTTTAAATAAAGAGAGAGGGACAGTGAGAGAGACAGAGAAAGAGAGAAACAACTTTATTTAGTTTTTCACATGGCCTTAGTTGCTCCAATACTCAGTTGTGTATGTGGTGCTGGGGTTTGAACCCGGGTCCTCGTGCTTGCCAGGCAAGCACCAAAACCGCTGAGCCACCGCTCCAGCCCCTTCCCTAGATAATTTAAACCTTTGGTTATAATTGTGTTCTGGTTGAAAAAATTCATTTGAATATTAATATTAAAGATTTAGATAGTAACCAAACAAGATAAAACTAAATTTTGATTAATTTTACTGAGATGAATAGCAAAATAACTCTCAGAATTATATAATTATATTACATGGACTTCCCTTAAACCAGGTGTAATTTCTCCTGAAGTAATCATTTTTCATATAATAAATAACATTTAGATATTAATTTTGGGAAATTTCCACAACAAAGTTCAGAGGAGGAGCTTTGGGGAAGTAATGATATTGTGAGGGCTCTGATTTTTTGAGTGGATTGATCAACTGATCAATTGAACAGACTACTGTGAGGTGGTCTTAGTTGGAGGAAGTCAGTCAACCTGGAAGAGTTTTCTTCTCCCTAGTCTCTTCCTCATTCTCTGTCTCTTGGCTCCTAAGAAGTTTTCCATAGCCATGTCCTTCCATCATAATGTTTAGGCTTGGAAGCCAGCCAATCATGGATGACAGCCTCTGAAACCAGGGTCCAATAAATCTTTCCTCCTCTAAGTTGTTCTGGTCAGGCATTTTGGTCACAACTAAAATTCACAAGAACCAAGCTGTCAAATGTTATGGAGTTCCTGAAGACAGAGGAAAGAAGGGCTAACTATTCTTCACTAAAGTTGCTGTAAAAAAAGAGACAAAATTTAAGACAAAGTCTTGAAGGGATAGTACAAATGAAGGGTAGCTTATTTATCTTGTCTTGGATTTGGTGCTTCTTTAGCACAAGATATTTTGATTATGTTCATAGGAAGAAAGAACTCAGTGGAAAGGAAGAGTTTGAATATACAGAATGAGCACACACATCTGTGAAAGCATCTTTAAAAATGGAGTTAAAATTAAAGGACCATTGAAGCATGTCCAAGAACTAAAACACAGCTTCAATTTTACATAATGTAAAAGTCAAAACAATTTTCATCTCCAGTTTAGTATATTGTTTGCTTTGAACAACTCCAATGGGCTGAGATTTCACTATACAATATGGCTGTTGCAGAATGATTTCTGTGGACAAACTTTGGAAGTTTACAAAGATCTTAACTGAAGTTCTTGCTATCTCAGCATAACTGGGCTCCATTAGTCAATCTTTATTACAAACCCTTACAAAGAGGAAAAGAAGTCCTTTACTGAAGAGATTTTAGAAATGGGGATGGCCTGCACACTTCCACCCTTTGTATAGAACCCTTTGCTAGTCTCAGTTCACAACCTCTGAAATAAATGAAGTTTCAAGTCCATAAGCAGTTAATATCTCCTCCATATGGTGCCTACTCTGTCCATACCATTCCTACACTAGGGAGACCAAGTAGAATAAGTTTGGATCAAAGAGTTTATGAGGCTGTAAAGTCAGCTTCAGTACCTCCACCTGTTCCCAACAACAAGAAGAACAACAATGATGATAAACGAGATATAAATAATTCCTTTGCAATAAACTTCATGAGAAATGGGAGATTTCTCCCTCCAGCTTCTTCTGCTACAAATGTGGTTGTTAACAATCATTAGCTAAGTCATATGAGTTAAATTAAAGCAATATACTTAATGAATAAAATAGGGGATAAATAAAAATATTCTGGCTAATTTATAGTTCAGTGCAAGAAATATTTCAATGGAACATTTTAGGCACAATAAGGTTGTACTTTAAACTCAAAGTAAAATATTAAAAATTGGAAAGACAATAAGATAAACATTAACATTTTTATAAAAGTATGCAGTATAACTTATTCTAATTCAGCCCCTATTATCCTTTCCACCTCCCCCCCCCTTTCTTTCTTTCTCTTCCTTCTAAGAACAGGGGTATGGGGGAGGTAGGGAGCAGAAGGAGAAATACTGGAACTGAGTTAAAACGAGGTACTCTCCAAAATTTTATAAGTATAAAACTGTATATACTATTGTCATGTATATTTTTAAAAACATGTTTTTCATAAGTATAAGAATTATGCCATTATACTTGGGTATATTAGAATAAATATATACCCCAGAAAGAGAGGCAAAGGACCAGGGGACAGCAGGAGGGAGATGGGGAGTTCAGGAGGTGTTATTCAAATTATATTGTCATGTTACTCTAATTATATTATTGTGTGCATGTATGAATACGTGACAATAAATACCATCATTGTGTACAACTATAAGGCACCAATAAAAATTTTTGAAAATGCAGATTCCTTCAAAAAGGATTAAATATGTTGGGAAGAAAATTAGTCTGATACCTGCATTGTCATTTCATTTTTATTCTAAAAGTATTCACAAATAGAATTTTAAAAAATTCCCATACATATTCTCAAAAGCAAGTAATATAAGATGATATTTTATTTATGTAAATGCATAGATTTAATTTATATGCACCCTTTATATGATTTATAGGTTTTCATTTATTTTAAAGAAAATAACTTCATAAATTATAAATATAGATTAAAATAGCATTTTTGGGAATAACTGAAGAGTACAAAATCTGAAAAAATTATTTTTCAGTCTAAGATGCTAAATTATTCTCATAGGAATACCACCAGGGGCAAAAAAATTATATGTACATACATGCTTTAAAATTAAAAGTTTATTTTTTAAGCCATAGACCTGCTCTTCACATGAAAGTTTATTTTGCTCGGTTCTTTATTTTCATCTTTTTCATGGTTTTCCTCCACCTAATTAGGTCTTCATGGTATAGGAGAAAGTAAATTTTACTGGACTGGGGTTAAATCATATTTTCTCCCTTTGCCATTTGTATAATTCTGTGCAATTTACTTAGGCTATTTGTGTTCCACTTTAAGGGCAGAGATAATGGAACTCTTTATATAGTTGCTATTTGATCCTGAGCATGACCTGATGTATGTAAAAGACATTGCATTATGCCAGATGGGGTCTCTTCCAGCATAAAAGATGCCTTGGTAGCACTTAAAACAACAACTATATCACAGCCCTGTAAATTTTGAAGAGGTGCTCAATAAATATTAGTTCATGTCTCCTTTTTAGCCATATTGGTTTAGGAATAAAATGATGCCCTAAAAAATATTGGGGTGCTTTTTTCCCCCTGTACTTTGTTATGTAAGTGATTCAAAAGGAAATAACACATTTTTCAAAATCTCAGATGGTTCAATATAGAGTTCAAACCTAGTGAAAATTGTGCTCTGTCCCCTTTGCATTACTTAGAAAACAATGAGCTATATATATACCTCGTGGAACAATACTGAGGTACACTGTCATTTTTCAGGGCCATCATAAGGTAGAACAATGACACATATGGGGAGTTTACTATATAAATATACTGACATAAAACCTCAAATGCAGGTTTTCTTTAATATAGAGTCAATTTGACATGTGTAAGTGTGTTACTACACAGTTGTATATTTGTGTATATGTTGGCGCTAGTGTGTCAGTACTCACAGCTCTCTGTATTTCTGCTTCTGCCTGTGACTATTCATAACTGATAAGCATCATTCAATCAAAGGGAAAGCCAGTTATCCTGAGAGCTGTAAGCACTATGGTCAGACAATTGTCGTACCGCCTTTGATCCCAGTAAGGCTTTAAAGATGCTAAATATTGGTAAGTAAATCCAACATAGGTGATTCAAATTGACACTTCAGGAAATAAAAATATATAACAATGTAAGGAAAATATTTTTCCTCTAATTACAAGAAAAATGGAATGAGATACATTTTAGACCTTTCCAGGAGACCTATTACTTAAATGTGTATTACAGATCCTTAATCTCTCTATATTACTGAAGTCTTAAAAATAGAGAATATTTGGAAAACCAAAATATAAGAAAAGTTAAAATGTTGGAAATGCAGAAACAGTAGAAAGTCTCAAGTTAAGTCCTATGCAGAAAAGTTATATGTGATTAGCATCTCAGGAACTTTTCTATAGAACTCAAAAATTTCTCAATATCTTGCTAAGTGCCTGGAATGACAACTTAAACTTGCCATTTCCTCTCTCTTGTCAGTTTTATTCAGAATCTTAATGCTATTTCAGTAAGGTTTTTGAACTACAGATCTTAAAAGGGCTTTGATCTGACATAATTTTAAGACACAAATCTGTCAAAATTGCCAAATAAATATAACTTGCAGACTATTAGAGGATTTAGAATTTCTTGATAAGACAGTTTCCACTAAAGTGGGCAGAAAAGTGCCCATTCAAAAGAATAAACATGCAACCCTTGTTACAAAGATGTCTATTTATGTCAAAGAAAAACAATTATGATGTAGACTGCAGCAAACTGAATTGATAGCTGTAGCGATTATTCCCTGGCTTCATAATTCCGCACAGGTCATTTATCTGCTTTGATCTGATAGTCCATCATTGTAAAAGAGCTACTCCCATTTCTTGGATTACTTGGTCTAAGTATGTAATATCTGTGTGACTTTCTACTTTGAAACAAATGCTACCATTCAGTAAAAGAAACAATACTTATAATGATTAATAAGATTCAGCTATTTAAAAAATAAACTTAATTCTAAAATAAGTTATTCATTGGCTAAATTCTGCTGAACAGAACTTTTAATTGTGAGAGCTACATGAAAAATGCTTTCAAAATAAAACAAAATTCTAAACCTTTACCAATTTATTAGCCCTTTTTTCAAGTTGTATATTCTTGTTTCATTATATGAGTAAGCTTTTCTCTAAATTAAACTTTAGATAGAATCCAATGGAGAGGTATCAACATAATAAATACTTTCTATGCTTACAACATTACATTAGTTTCAGATAGATATAGATGCTCTTATTTTGGGTGTTTTGTTTATTTCCTTACTTAAAATATTCTGCACATTTAGAAAGACTGCACCTAAATTTAGGAGGCTGTGAATTATTCATATAAACTGCAATTAGGATATCTGTTTAGAGAGTGGAGACTACAAAATTCCAGAAATACAAAGATAGATGATTTTTGAATGCTTTTATTGAATAAGCCACAGAAGAGATTCAAAATTCCACAGAGAATATAAATTTATGATCTATTTAGAGTCTATATAATACTGTGCTAAAAATATTGCCATATCTAAGCTTATAATCATAACTCAATGAATCTAAATAAGGCTAGAAATGTTTAACCTAATTAAAGTTGTTGCTTTATATTGAAGTTATATCTAAATATTCTGAACTAGTGAGTTTTCCCTATGTCAATTTCATCTACAATGGCCTTAATCATTCTTTTTAACATAGCATTTGCCTATTTAAATTATAAGCATTTTGAGAGTAAAAACTGTCATAAAAAGGAATCATCAAAAAATAGACTTAAAGTTCAAAATGGGGCTTTGTTTGAGTATTGTTTTAAGAACTTGTTTACATTAAACACACACAAATTTTGTTATAAAACTAATCATAAGAAAAATAAATAGGAAATTAGCAAGCTGGGAAAGAAGATCTAACAAGGATGATTACAGATGTCTTTTTGATCATTTTGGTAAAGTTCCCATTGAAATTCTGCAAAGCTCATCAGATCCTGTTTCCAAGATAGAAACCATAGAGAATCCAATAAACAGATCTGAGACCAATGCAGGGAGAAATATGGAAGAGGAGGTCTTATTCTGTGTTCTCTTCCTAGTATGCTCATTCTAATTCCCTAATCAATTTTAAGTTCCTACTCCTTGACCAATTCTACTTTCTTTGCCCTTCTAGATATTTAGTATTACGTCAAGTTGCCTCAAGTCAACAAATGCACTAACACAGATTTCTAGCCTGCTTAATATTTGGTCTTGTTTTGTCACTGAAGTCCTCACCTCTTGGGCACTATGTATAATTTAGGATTTGAACATGATCTTGGAGACCACTTACAAATTTAAAAGTTTGAGCCTAGCCTAAAAACTGAACTTTGTTCAATTCTGAACCATTTCATAAACACTAAAAACTCACCATGTTCCAAACATTATATAATACAGTGGGACTACAAAGATATACATGACATGTTTCCTGTCCTAAAAGAAACTGAAGTGCTAGACCAAGGAGGCAGGAAGGTTAATACTGTGATGATGTAATAAGTGTTATGTTGGAGAAACACATTGCACCCACCCCAGTGGAGGACAGGGAGTGCTGACTACAATTAAAGTTCAGATTAAGGAGGGAGAAAAGCTATTCCTGAATGAAGAAGGAGGATAAGGATGGACATGTGAAATAGCCAAATGTACAGTATTGTTGGATGAAACTTCCTTTTGGAGGAGTACAGGAATTGGGTCTAAATAAAAAAAAGTTTAAGAATCTTAATGTTAATCTATGGACTTTGAATTTTATCTCTAAAACAACATTGGAAGTCTTTGCAATCGAGTGATAGGATAGGATCTATACTTATAACTCTTAAAATCAAAATAGCTGTATGTCATTGTTTGAAAAAAATTAACCACATTTTATACCTCTTTCCCAACGCATATCCTACTCGGATATGATTAAATTTTGCTCCAATAAAGAGTATCATTCCTTTTCTTGTCATTGCTTTAGAAGAAAACACCACTTCAGGATCTGAATAATCCTTTTAAACTACTTGAGGAAAAGTTGGACATCTTCAACTATCAAATTCAAGGCTACAGCATGAAAATCTTCTGATCTCACAACTACAAAGTAATTAGTGGAAAACTCTAGAAGAACAATTGCATAGCCAATCTTGAGTCTGTTGGGGATGAGTGGGACAGAAATGATAGATATAGTTCTATTATTTATAACTAAAACATTAAGAGTTCTTGACCTAAATGTTGAGCCTTTAGCTGTATTTATGCTCCAGATACAAAGAATGATATGCTAACACTCATGTAAGCACCTCAATAATTGTATCTAAGAGGAAGCAAAAAGTAGGATCTTTTTTTTCAATATCCTTTTATAATGTCTCATTTAGAAAGTACCATAATAAATTGACTAATTCTTATTTCAACCTGCCTCAGCAGAGATAATATTTCTATATCACCTTAGCAAATAACATTTTTTATTGTAAAAACAATGGTAAAGTCTCCTTATGATCAAAACAATGGTAAAGCTTTCAGACAGAAATGATACAAGTCTACATTGGTTTGACAAATACCTTCTCAGTTTTAGAATATATAATCTTAAGGTTACACAGAGACACACATCAGAGGGATCCCCAGAGTAATCTTATGAAAGCCACATAAATAGGCCTGATATACATTTAAACACTATGACTCCCACCTACTAAACATAGACTTAATATTAAATTGTATAATCAATGCCTAGATTTGTTCTTTAACAATGGTAAGATTCTGTATATAGCCATGATTTTGGACCAACATACCCTTCTGTATAATAAATAGTAACATTGCTCAGAATTGTCAGTGTTTGACTTATCATTAACCCCCAGAATATGACTTTCTTGATACTTATTCATTATAATAACCCCAGTGCACATTGCTCTATTCTCAACAGGGAAGTTTGTGGACTTGCTAATGTTATATTTAATATTTTCTTTTTTACTTAAATATATTCAACCATATCCAACATATATTATGCCATATATTTGATTATATATTATACATGCTATATTGAAAGTATTATAAATTGCATCATAATAAAATTGAGGAGGTTTTTTTATTTATGGTTGAAAATTTCAAAAAATATCTAGTCAATTTATAACATAGCCTATTTATAAAACTCTAGTGTCACACTAACTTTTAGTAATAGATTTGTAACATTAGTAAATACATTATGTTTTTGCAAGTGTTAGTTTCATTGGTATTTTGGGGGGAAATGAATTTTGGCATCATTACTTAAGTAAAAATACAGCCATTTCTATTTCTATATAGGTAAACCCAATGAAAATAAGTTTCCTAAAACTTAACAAATTCCTGCTTTTATGAGTCTGAATGACTCACACAACAATCACTTTGTACATGTGGTAATTTCAGTCATGTGTTATCTGAGCAAATGTAGGTCTGTTTCCTAATGGGATATTCCATAGCTCCTTCTAACAATACTTGAGAAAGCAAGGCAAAGTTTCTGGTTCAAATCACTCCTTGGCATTATTCATTTGTTCTTTTATTATTTGGTCCATGATAACTTTGAAGGGCAAAAATTTCCTCTCTTCAAAAGGATTCCAAGATAGCACCTTAATATGTCACTATGAATCTGTCAACCATCTTAAAGTAAACATGCTAATCATTTGAATTAGAAGGGAGGCTTAGGCAATTTAGGACCTCTTAAGTGTTTAACATTCCTTATGAGAATATTTAAATAATGATATGATGAAATCTCCAAAACATATAATACAGAGATACATAATTAAGGGGCAAATTAATTGACTTCCACTTCCTCTGAAAATTCTGACAGGAAAGGAGGAGAGAGAGTAGAACAGTAAGAAACACATGGTATGCTCTTATTAAAAGACTAAATCTCACATATTTGGTTACTTTCTGAGTTATACAAGTAGAACCACAGTGAATCCATGATTATCACATTCTCCTGTCTATTGTATGACTCAAATTCTCTCACTGCACTCTTCTTATCACCTGTTTTCATGCTCTTTGCTTCTACCCTTATAGTTTTATTACTGTGTATCTTTAACAAAGTGTAATATATTCAGTGCTTCCTAGGAACCTTGCCTATTATGTTTAGTAGGGAGACTGATAAGAACAAGACACCATAAACCATGAATAAGTGTAGGGACGAATTAGTCTGATGACAACTGGAACAGGTGGAGTGTGTTCCTTCAAGACATCACAAGACCAGAGTGGTCCTGGGAGACCAACCCCAGTAGGAGGCATTATATTATAACTCAGGTTCTCAGGATACAACCATCTAAAGTAGTTCAACTCACAGCCTTGCTCAAACTCATGTATTCTAACATTCAGTTCAATATTTTGATACAAATCTGTCTTTTATAATCGTAATGACATTCAAGAAAATGTGGTACTAGGGTAGAGAATACAGGAGCTGTTGAATTAGAACAGCTGTTGCCTTTTGTGTGCTTTTTCTGCTACATCATAATACTCAAAACCTATAGCAAGGTTTGGGTATAAAAACAGCCCTATTCTAAGCTCTGCATGCTTTCGTCCTCAGGGAAACCCTAGCAGCACATATTACTCTTTTCTTCATTTTGTAAATGAATAAAATGCAACACAAAGACATTAACTTTCCCAAGTGCCCAGGGACTGGAAGTGGTGGAGTTGCAATTTTAATCCACTCAGTCTGCTTCTCAATTAAACAGAAAAGTGAATCTGAAAAGTAAAAGGAATTCATTGATGCTATTGTGCAAAGAATTTAAAATATTTTACATTCCTGATCTTTTGAAGTTTTAATGTTTTACATTTAAGATGATTTTTGAAGCCTAGTATGGTGGCACATTCCTGTAATCCCAGCTTCTCAGGAGGTTGAAGCAGAAGAATTATAAGTTCAAAGCCAGTCTCAGCAATTTAGGCAGGCCCTGAGCTACTTAACAAGGCTCTGTCTCAAAATAAAAGGTAAAACAGGCTGGAGATGTGGTTCAGTGTTTAAGTGCCCTGGGTTCAATTCCTGGAACCAAATAACAATAACAAGGATAGAAGACCACAAACGAACTAATTTGGGTATGACTACAGAATGCTTTGGTAAAGATAGAATGACATTTCTCTGGGTTCTATGTATACTTGAGTTTCAGGTAAGGGTACAGAGAATTTTTCAAAATGTATGTCCGGAATTCAGTCTCATGAGTAAGTTTAAACACAAAAGCTTCCTATTTTTCCATGGGAAGTTTAGGTTAGGTTGGGAGCTCAGAGAGTGTAGAATGTAGAATTGCTTGTTTTAATCCAAGTTCTAGAAGATCCTGCCAAATGGTGCATGCAGTGTGGAGAAAATTTTGTGATTTAAGTATAGGAATGTGGGAGTATGCTAAGCCATACTTAACAGTCTATGCATTATCCATTAAGGATAACCATTAAATATGAAGAAAGCAAAACACTGAATCTTTTATAAGAACATATCTGCAAATGCCCTAGAGTTCCCGAGAGAATTTCCAGTGTTCGCCCAGGTTGCTGAATAGAAAAACTGCACTTATTTTTGTGGGGCTGGGGGCTGGGGATCAAGCCCAGAGCCTCCTGCATGTGCTCTACCACTGAGCTAGTCCCCCAGCAGTGAAAAACTATGTAGATTTTTAATTAAAAAAATCATCTATAGAAAATCTAAAATATAGTACTTTTAAGAGCATAATTTTATTGTAATTGGCACAAATTGCTGGCTGAATGAATAAGTGAATGAATAAGATGTGGAGTGAACCATTTTATTAGTATATTTGTGTTTAAAACATACAGGTTTGACATGTATATGTTTCTGTGCTATTTGATCATCATAACTATGAGCAAGTTAAAACTTATCACACAGTATAAATATACTCTCTACACAAGGCTCCAATTCTAAGCAGAAAGCAAATGAAAACTCAGTCACTGAGTACAAAACCTTGGATATGTGTAAGCATCTGAATGGGGAACAGGAGTTTGCAGCCCTTGGAATCAGTTTTTCAACATAAAATAACAAAATAAACAAAAGATAATTCTGAGAGCATATTTTTTGGCATTTTGAGCTAGAGAAGGAAAAGTGAGCATCTATCTTTGATGAATGCATGCAAATGTTTCCTTCATAAGTGCAATTTTCTAGGGTAACAACATGCTCCCCTACTCCTGTCTTTAGGGAGTCTGCACAATGCATCAGGAGTAAGAATGGAAAGGAATGAATGAGATGCTGTGTGATAGTGACTGAGGGAGAAGGAGCCTAGGTCTGTGACTGCACTGATTCTTCAGTGAACACTTTCTTCTGTACAGTAAATTTCATAGGAAAATGTTTTTTTTTCTTTTTCCTTTTTTTTAAATTTCAAAATGCATTATCTTTTTTCCCCTCAATCTCATGATCAGTTATGTTGGCAATGAATTATTCTTCCAAAATAGAAAGAATTTTATGGAAAATATTTTTAATCACAAATGTAGAAAAAGTAATAAAATTGGTTGCTAAGAAAAAACAAATGCAACACTCAAATATTGTTTTCTTGTGGGCATTTTTATACCAAGAGTAAGGACTGTAACATGTTTTGTCTTGAATATAAGAAAGAATGTGTATATTCATAATCATGTATGCATAAGCTATACCTAGTGTTAATGAAAAATAAATAAAGTCTCTAGGAAACTGTTTAAGTCATCTTGATAAAAACTGAACAGCCATGCCTTTATAAAGAGAACACAGAATTCAATCTAACACCAGAGTTTCAACTTTTACAACAAAAACAAAATGTTATTGAATGTGCATAATATCTCCATAATGGAAATGCTGTACCAGGATAGAACTGTATCAAATGACACATCACAGACCCATTTTCAAGATCTAATAATCCTACCAGGATTAACTCAAGGGCAAATTCTACAGTGAAGCCGCCCTGAGTCTCTTTAGCACATAGATTGTTTCTCTAGATTACTCTTCAGCTATGTGCCAGTCATTTAGCACTCTCCCCGCCATGTGCATACATACACGCACACATGTGTACATAGTACTCTGATGGGCCCATACTAGAATTTAATCCTGAGCTGGCTGATTGACTTTGTAAATGACTACCTCTTGACAGCATAACACTCAGCACATAGTGCAGAGCTAAGCACTTGTTAGAAGTCACATTGATTGACAGATTGATGCATTTAATTATGGTTTCTTAATATGGAAAATTCCTTCTGGAAATAAGAAAATGTTCTAGCACAGAGCAAAATGTGTGATTTCAAGAATACTTTCTTACTTCCTGTAATTACATTCTATAGTTTCCCCATAACTCTACATAATGACTGTATGTACTCAGCATCCATCCTATTAAAGTTTTGCCTTTTTTTTTCTTTAAACAAGTTTGGCCCAGTGAACCCTCAACTCCCTGGAACAGTATTCAAAAAACAAACCTACTCTACAGAAAGTATCTACATATCAATACATTTTAATAATAATCAGTATATTTTGTCAAATTCAACTTCTGGGCAATTTAGATTTTATTTATATCAATATATTCCTATTAGACTGAAGTAAATAAAAAGGTAACACTCCCTATTCTTTCTATTTTTTTCTATTTTTCAAACATTCACTTTGACTTTAGAAGTCCCTTTGGCTTGGAAGTCTAGTTTTATAGACACTTAAGTATACATAAGACATAAGACTTATTTGACCAATCTAAAAAAAAATTGTTCTACAGATTTACAGTTCTTTCTTAACATAAAAATTTAATTGCTGAAGAAAATTTGCTAAATATTTTATCTACAAACAACCTGATTCACATCTTCTAATAAATTCTATCCACTTCTTTACAAAATTTTAGTAATAAAAATTTCCATTTGAGTTATGCCTATACTGGTCATAAGATCAACACTCATATATCATTAGTTTTCCTATACTCCAACAACAATTCCACTGAAAAAGAAATCAGGAAGTCTAACCCATTCATAATTGCCTCAAAAAGAATAAAATACTTGGGCATCAATCTAAGAAAGGATATAAAGGACCTCTGCAAGGAAAACTATTGAATATTTAAAAAAGAAATTGCAGAAGACTTGAACAGATGGGAAAAAAATTCCATGTTCTTGGTTAGGCAGAATCAATACAATTAAAATGGCCAATCCATCGAAAGCCTTATACAAATTCAATCAAACCCCACCAAGATAACAATGACGTAGTTCCCAGATATAGAAAAAGCAATTCTCAAATTCATACAGAACAACAGAAGGCCCAGAACAGCCAAAATATTACTAACCAAGAAAGAAAAGCAGGACATGTCACGATTCCTGACTTGAAATTATACTATTGGGCTATAGTAACAAAAGCAGTGTGGTATTAGTATCAAAATTGACATGAAGACTAATGGAACAGAATAGAAGATACCGAGACACACCCCCAAACTTTAACCATCTGATATTTGATAAAGGGGGAAAAAGTATAGTGTGGAAGAAGGACAGCCTCTTCAACAAATGGTACTGGACAAACTGGACAGACATATGCAGACAACTGAAATTAGATCCTTACCGCTCATCCTGCACAAAACTCACATTAAAATAGTTCAAGGATCTGGAAATTAAACCAGCAACTTTATAATTGCTTGAAGAAATGGTATGATCAACACTATACAACATAGGGGTCAGCACTGCCTTCCTTAACAAGACTCCCACAGCACAAGAATTAAAGCCTAGAATAAATGAATGGATAGCATGAAAACTAAAAAGGTCTGCAAAGCAAAAGAATTAGTCAAGAGTGTGAAGAGAGAACCATAGAATGGCAGAAAATCTTTGCCTGCTACACCTCGGACACAGGGCTAATATCCCAAATATACAAAGAACTCAAAAAACTGAACACAAAAACCACAAATAATCCAATCAGCAAATGGGCTAGGGAGCTAAATAGAAATTTCTCAATGGAGGAAGTCCAAAAAGCCCACAAATATACGAGAAAATGCTCTACATCACTAGCAATCAGAGAAATGCAAATCATAACTTCAGTGAGATTCCACCTCACCCCTGTTAGAGTGGCAAAAATGAAGAATACAAACAATGACAGATGCTGGGAGGGTTGTGGGAAGACAGGAACACTTTCACACTGTTGTTGGGTCTGCAACCTTATATAGCCACTCTGGAAAGCAGTGTAGAGACTCCTCAGAAAACTAGGCCTGGAACCACCTTATGACCCAGCTTTCCCACTCCTACGTATTTTCCCAGAAGAGCTAAAATCAGCATATTACAGAAATACAGCTTCATCAATGTTCATAGCACCTCAATTTACTATAGCTAAACTGTGGAACAACCCAGATGCCCCTCACTGAATGAGTGGATCCAAAAACTGTGGTACATTTATACAATGGAATTCTACTCTGCTATTAAAGAGAACCACATCATGGCATTTGCAGCCAAATGGATGGAGATGGAAAAAATTATACTGAGTGAAATATCCCAAACTCAGAGACTCAAGGGCTGACGTTTTCTCTCATATGTAGAAGCTAGAATACAATCGGAAACAGACTAAAATCAGGCTAAGCTATTAATAACCTCAACATGGGTGAATTTTTACACAAGCAGGGGGACCTTGCCTATTATGCTGGGAAATGAAGGGAGGGTGGCAGGGAAGGGGGGAGGGAAAAGGAGGGTCATCAAGGCAGCTGGAGAGAGGGAGTAGGGGGTAATCAACCCAGTTGGGAACCTTCAACTTCCATGAGAAGCTCAACTAACATGGGGGCAAAGTAAGGGAAACATGGGATGGGAGGGACCCAAAGGGGGTGAACCACGAACTGGCATTAGACTAGGCTTGCTCTGTCATTATGCATGTGCTCATAATTGTGTGGCAACGATTCCCTCCTACATATATGACTATGTTGAATGAATAAAAAATTAGTTTGAAAATATAAAAAGAAAAGAAGTTTTTGTAAATCAGAAAGGAGAATCACAAATGCTTCCATGGATAGACACACAAATTGAAAACCACAGTGTGTACCTACTAAGCTTAGAAAGCAAGCAGAACCTTTGTTCAAACACATCTTCTGGTACAGTTGGTACCTGGAAGTCTGCTAAATGCAAAGCAAATCTTATATGGGTCTTTCTGTTGGCCTCCACTCACACCTGTATCTTCAAAATGATTATTAATGCAATTATTTATACAACATTATCTGTTTCCTAGCTATATGCATTTTCATACACAATCCTGAGAACCACTAATTTTTGCTTAAGCTTGCATGAGTTGCTTTTATACTAAGTTTTTTTCAAAACATGTAAGAGGCACAGTAATACTTATTTCTTTCTATTCTCTCACAGGTAAAGTGTGAAGATCAGTTAAAGCACTGTTTGCTGACAACTTCAAAAAGTGCTATATAATACAAGGTACTGCAATTTTAAGGAAAAAGAAGTTATCTAAGGAATGTTTTAAATCCTGGAAATTAAAGATACATTAGAGGGTATTAGAGTTATCTATTTTAAAAAATCCAATAATTTTCTTAGGTAAGCACTCTACCACTGTGCCACATCCTCAGTTCTACTCAAAATTATAGACTGACAATGTAAATGACAATGACATTTCTACACTCACTCCTGCAGCTGTCACCAAACACCAACATGTTTTAGTAAAAGGAAAGCTTTCTAATACAATTACTATAGCACTCAACAAAAACAGACTGCATTACTGTTTTTTCTTTCTTTCTTTCTTTCTTTTTTTTTTTTGGTACTGGGAATTGCACCCAGGGGTGCTTAACCACTAAGCCATATCCCCAGACAGGGTCTTACTAAGTTGCTGAGGCTGGTTTTGAGCTTGCGATCCTTCTGCCTCAGCCTCTAGAGTTGCTGGCATTACAGTCATGCACCACAATGCCCCAGCTAGGCTGCATTACTCTTACATTATATGCTAAATTTTTTACCTTTTTTTTTAACTTTTTGCGGTATTAGGGATTTAACCGAGGGATGCTCTACCACTGAGCTACATCCCAGCATCCCGTTATGATCTATTTTAATTTGAGACAGGAGCTCACTAAGTTACCAAGGCAGGCTTTGAACTTGCAATCCTCCTGCCTCAACCACCTAAGTTCCTGGGATTACCAGCATGTGCCATCACATCTGGCAAGTAAAATCTCTTGAAAATTGATTTTATATAATGATCTCATTTGACTTTCACAACAATCCTTAAGGTGAACACAATTTTAATTATTTCAGAAGTGGGGCACAGTCTGTCTCAGGTGTGTTCAATTATGTGCTCAAATCAAACAACTTTTAACTACTATAGTTTCCATCCGTATCTTGTGCTTTTCACACCTTAGAATGTCATTAAAATTTATTTTTAGCATTGATCAAATTCAACTATTATTTCATTTAATGAGAATTTAAACCTCCTAAAACAAGAGAGATAGACAACTGTAAGGATATTACTTCCCTGTGTGGGAATGGATACTATTTTGGTGTTCAGGAAGATACCACCCTATATGCAGGTAGATAATTAAAATTATTGTGACAGTCAATGTGCAGTAGGGCAAGTAAAATTGCTACCACAAATTTAAAAAGTCTAATAAGCAACCTTAGGAGAAAATAATATTTGAAATGTTTATGATAAGGATTAGTATCCTTAATACATAAAGAACTTTAATAGAAAGCTATGCATTTCCTAAAATGTTGAGCTATGAGTCAAAGAATATAAGCAGTGAATTCACAAGTAAATAAACACATGTCAATTGTGCATACTTTAATGTATGCACATTAGCAATAAAATATGTAATTCAAAACAATAATATCAATTTCAAATCATATCAGTCAAATGCATATATGAATCAGGGGTGATAAAATTCAGAGATATTTGGTCTTCTCATAGGAGTGTAAATTGGCACTAGATTTCAGAAGATTAATTTAATAATATGACCCCAAAATCTTGTAAAGTCAAATTTCATTTCATCCAAAAATTCTTTTAAAAAATGCCTTACAGGAATTGATCATGGATATGTTATTTTAAAAATATGGAAATAGCACAAATACTCATCATAAAGAATAACTTAGGTAATTTAAAATCAAAATGATATGCTGGAAAAAATATTTAATGATATGGAAACATGTTCACATATAAAATAAAAACAGTTTACAAAAGAATATTGAGGATAATTCTATTTTTGTTTACATAAAGAGTGTACACATTTCATTTTTGCATTTGTGCTAAGGATATGTATAGAGAGATGTAGATAGGTATATACACAGAAAGAAAACTAGACATAGAGTAAAAGATAGAAGTACAAGAAAAGTAGATGTAGAGATTAAAAAGAGATATCTTCTTAGCCCAACTATACACAGGTGGGCAAATAAGTTCAGAAAATTAAAAAATCAATACACATGTATATGCTTATTTCTATTTATAACATGGCAGTAAAGGAGAGGACGCATAAGAGCAGGAAGTGGTTGAAGTAGGGAGATCCTGGACTAGGATCAGCCTTAACTTACTGTATCAATATCCATATTTGCATGACTATGTACCAACGATTCCCTCCAATATGTAAGGCTATGTAAAATGAATACAAAATAAAAATAAGAAAAAAATAGCAATAGGTTACATATTTATATGTATAATATTAAACCTTTTGGAAATGATTATCTATAGGCTGTGAAGATTAAGTTTTTTTAACTGTTATACCTAAATTTTCTAAAATAAATATATAATACTTGGCAAAAAAGTTACCTAATACACAATAAAAAAATAAACAAAGGCCATCATAATTTTAGCAAAAAACATTATCATTCCTCTTTTCCGTTAACTGTTTTTCTTAATCAATTTCATTTAATCTTCCATGTGGCCTTCATTGTTCCAAAGCTTCCTTGTGTACATGGTGCTGGGGTTTGAACCCACATGCTTGTGTGTGCCAGGCAAGCACTATAATTGCTGAGCCACCGCTCCAGCCCTTCTGTTAGCTGTTTTAATTCATAACAGGAAAAAAATTAAAATCCTTTAGTCATCTCCAATTATAGTTTAATTTGTTTACTATTTTTACTCAATTGATATCATATTTGAAAATTTCTAGATTTAAAGAAAAATCTTTAGAGATATCAACTTTAGGGATATTTAATCAGACAATGTGTCAAGAATTTAGTTATTTAGTAATTAGTTTGATCTCATCAGTGAGGTTTCAAATTAAAGCTAAAAGAAAATAATAAATTAAAATCATTAAGATAAGAGTTCCTAATCTTAGTTCTTTTATTTAGCAGGTATGAAACCTTTAATGATTTCTAAAATTCTCCAGGTCTCAATCTCAGGTGGAATGCAGAACTCTCAAATCAAAAATCTAGCCTAATTTTAAAAAATAGGCTAAACAATTGCTCTTCCATCTTAACAGACACACTTGAACAATGACACTGATAATACGTACAAAATCTATGGCTTATTATATATGCGTTATGTTGCAATTATTATTATTTAAAAATAAATCAGGAAATTGGAAACTCAAGTTAATTATTTATATTTGTAAATCAGATAAAAATTTAAATTCAACATTTTTAAGCCTTTCAGCTTAAATGTCTTTAGAAATATATTTTACTATGGTAAATACACAATTTTTATTTTTTTCATACTTATAAACTAGAAATGCACTTACTAGAATTAGGAAAAAGTTCAGAAATAGCAAGATAAATAAAATAAACTGACATTTATAAAACTCAAAAAAATTAGTACATTCATTTTTATTCTCTCCATTCCCTATTTTTGAATAAAAGAGAGTATGTGTAAGTGCTAATGTTCCTAAATTGGGTACATCCTTTTGATTAAACTCTTCTGCTTAATTTTTGATTTGAGAGCCTCACACTCCTGTTGAAGTATCCTAGAATTAAACCACTTCACATATGTTCACAAGACCGAAAATGTGGAGGTCAAAGAAATTAACATATCCCCAAAGTATCTTAGGGAAATCTATTTTTCCAAATGCAATATAAAATCAAAAATTTATTTTCCAGGGGGCTCATAATCTACTTGATGTTTTACATACACACACACAAAGAGAAACACATTTCAAAGTACAGTATTTCAATATATATTTACATATATGTTAAAAATTCAAATAATAAAGTATAAAAGCCCTATCTATTGTCATAGGAAATCACAAAATAGGATATCATCTGATTTCTAGCATTTTCTAAGTAATTAGATATCATTCTGATATGTATATGAAGTCAGATTCCAGGGAACTGGTCAGGTTTTATGCAGTAGTCCTTGATCTTTATTGGTTGATTTTCACAAGAGGGTTAGCTGCCAGGTTCTTAAAATTGTGTCTCATTCTTAAGTAAGTGAATCTCAAATTATCCATAGTACTCTCCTCATTAGATATCTGTTATGATTTAGATATGAGGTATCTCCCAAAAGCTTGTTAATGCAAGAATATTAAGAGGTAAATGATTGATTTATGAGAGTTGTGATCTAATCAATACATGCTAGTTTGAATGGACTGATTGGATAATAGCTGGTAGGTAGGTCCAGCTTGACTAGAAGAGGTAGGTTCTTGGGAGAGTGCCCTGGAAGGATTCATCTTCTCTACTGCCCCTTCCCCTCTCTCTGCTTCCTGGCCACCATGAATAAATCAGCACTCCTCTACCATGCCCTTCCACCATGATATTCTGCCTCACCTTGGGTCCAGGGAAATGGAGTCAACCAACCATAAACTGAAACTATGAGCCAAAATAAACCTTTCCTCTTCTAAGTTGTTATTCTCAGGTATTTTGGTCACAATATGCAAAGCTAACTAAAACAATATCTCATGTCTGAGAATCCTTTCTAAGTTTCACACTCCAGTGACACTATAACAATGATCATTACCACCACACTTCATATGGGAGGAATAAGAAGGGGGAGAAGGACTAGGAAAAGGAGAACTGTAACAATGACAACAGCAGCTAGCATTTATTGAGCATATACCATGTGTCAGGTCTCACCTGTTTTATCTCAATAATTTCATTTAATACTTATAAAACTATTCATAGGTACTCTTGACTCCATTTTACCGATAAAGCTACTACTTTAGCCTATAATTTAGGAAGTGGCAGAGCCAGGATTTGAACCATTATCATTTGAATTCAGAACCTGTGCTCTTAACCACAAGAAGGGAGCTAAAATATTTGAAAGCTCCATTAACTCTCTTAGATGACCTGTATCTTCAAAGAATGTACTCAAGAAATCAATACACAAATGGTATGTGTCTCCAGCATGTTTGTTAATGTTAATCATAAGATACTGAATCCTAGCCTCTCATAATACGCCCAGAGACAGATTCCATTCAGGTGATTATGTTCTTTTATCTAGCATATTTCCTTGTTTTTTAAAAATTGATTAGAAAATTAATGATGACTTTAGAGTTGTGGCATTAATCCAATGGTAGTGATGGGGAAATACTACATTAAAATTCAAAAGACCCAATTTCCCACCCCCTCAACATTTCTCAGTGAGATTTCTTTTCTACTGAAAATGAGAGCCTGACTCATTGCCCTGCCAGTTCCAAAATTTATAACTTTAATATAATTCAGCTTTCCTAGATAAATATATTTTTACTCATTAGTATGCTCCATTCATATTCTAGTAAAGATGTAGGATACAAGAAATATCAAAGTTGACTCGAAAATTTCTCTACTCCAAATTCAAGAAACTACTACTTTCCTAGATGAGCTTTCCTTGACATGTGTAGGAAAGATAGGGGAAGAGTCAATAGGTCAGAAATCTGTTCATTAGAGGACAAACCCATGTGCCAAATTAGTTGAGCTACAAATGGATCATAGCTGTTCAGCCATCTGCAGTCCCTGTCATCTATCAGTTGTGCAATTTAGGCTAAGGTGCCAGGACACGCATAAGAACAATGAAAATGATTCAGCTGACACAAGAAGTAAAATGCATTTTTCTACCTTAATTTCCTTGCTATTTTTTACTTTCTTGGTGTTCCTTCTTTTGGAATACTAAAATATATATGAATAAATCAGATCTTTCTAATTTATTCTCAACCTACATTTGGTCATGTAGTAGACAAGCTCTGTGAGTCAGCACCAGGCTTCAGAGTTAAGAGGCATTTTTAGTTCACCTTCAAATAAGTAGAATACAGTCCCTTAAAACGCAAATTCACTTAGCAAAAAAATAAAAAGGAGAAGAAAAACATCATTTAAGATAAATGATAAATAAAAAATTATGAACATTTGATATTCCCATATTAAAGACATTAATATATAAACCACTTATATTCTTAGTGCAATTATTTAGTAACTAGATCAACTACTAAATTGGAGTCAAATAACTATAATACGTAGTTTTTAAATGTTTGCAATGTTCAAAAACATGTTTCACTCACTTCATTTTATTTATGTAGTCATTCAACAAAAAAAAATTCAAAATACTTATTATGTACTCAGTTCACTGCTAGGTACAGAGGATGCAAGGATGAATGGCACTTTGTCAGCCCTGTTCTTAACTTTGAGCATGAAAAGGAAGGCATATAGACAAAATCTACAACTCCATGTGAGAAATCTCATAATGAAAGAATATTCAAGATGTTGACTCACTTTGTTGTCACCATAGCCTATGAGCTGAGCAGGGTTATTCTTACATTCCTGTATTAAAGATAGCGTAGGCATCCAGGCTGTAGAAAGACTTGTCTATGGCCTCCGAGCTAATTGAAAGCAGAGTGATGATGAGAATCTCTTCTCTAATCGCTCACCTTAGCAACAGTACTTGTCACCTTTGCCAATTAGCCAAGATCATATTGTAGAGGCTTCAGTTTATAAATACTCTGCTGCTATTTCGATGAGCAGAGTAATATACGTTGGTGTTCATAATATTCTCTACAAAGAAATTATTCCTGTGGTTGATTATTTCAGTAATATTTAAATCTCTAATGATCATCTAGATATGATACATTTTCTGATTAATTAATCCACATTAATCTCATTTAACTAAATCCTGGAAAATCCCAGGCCAACAGTACTGGCTAGTTTGCAGATCACTATCCACATAGCCCAGAAAAGCAAAGTCTGGGAACAGGCGTGGGGGCCAGGCCTGAGAACATAAATGTAGGCTAAAGGAAATTGGACTCCCCAGTGGTATGGAACCTGATATAAAGAACCTTTCCAAAATGCAGCTTCAGGGAGGAGGCTGTCAGGCTGACTCATGCACTTGAAACCATGGTCCCCAATTCTGTTCTCTTCCTTCCTCCGTAAATTCTCAATTGCCCCAAGTAACAGAATCATACATTTTATAACAGACACTGATTCTGGGGAAAAACATATCTAATAATTGAAGGATAGACAGTTGTCTTATGGATTTGAATTTGTATCTAACAATGATCTACTCATAACACTCATGACAGTCATCAGATAATTACAAAAGCAGCACATTCATGCTCAGCTATGAACTAGAAATCTGAAATAGAGTCTGGCATATAGTTAAATAAACAGAGTTCACTGAATTACACAATTTTTTTAAGAGAGAGTGAGAGAGAAAGAACAAATATTTTTTCATCTGATTTTTGTTTTTCCAACAGTTATGTATGTGGTACCAAGGTTCAAACCTGGGCCCTTGCAATGGCAGGCAAACACTCTAACACTAAGCCACCACTCCAGCCTCTGAATAGCATAATTGTTAAGTCTGAAGTTTTACTTTCCTCATTTGTGAATAACCTACCCCATAAACTTGTGAGAATTCAATGAGGTTTATCTTGGCCCAAATTATGAGCTCAGTAAGTTTTAAGTGTAGTGTGTTTTACAAACATAAAGTTATAGCAAAAGCTCTCTTAATCTCCAATTAATTAATTACTCTGGTCAACTAAAACTTCTATTCTGTGTATAAAACATATGAATTGATTTATGTCCAAAACATTCGAACTCTGTGTCTAGTAATATATTCTTTAGAGAGGGTAGCCATAGATCTCAATTTATCTTGAGCAGTCATAGAGTTATTCTGTCTTTCACTCTCAAAACAATCTAAACTTCGGTGGTAAATTCTACAGGCATACTCAGTACCTCTGTCCCTCTCCAAAGATTTGTACGTGTACTAGCTTCCTCCAGTCTTAGTTCCAGTGGTGTTTTGGCAGTTTTACCTATTTTTTAAGAGAGAGAGGGACAATGAGAGAGAGAGAATAAACTTTATTTAGCTTTTCATCTGGTTTTCGTTGCTCTGACACTTAGTTGTGTATATGGTGCTGGGTTTCAAACCTGGGTCCCTGCACATACCAGGCAAGCACCATAGCCACTGAGCCACCTCTCCATCCCCCAGTTTTACTTATTATTGTTACTTTATAATTCAATTAAAATTTACATATCTGTATTTCTATGGAATTAGATATATTAAATTAAAAATATACATGAACTAATGAAAATTTCTACAGTATTGGACCTGAGAGAAAATTTTAAAAGATTAGGATAAAAGTATTTTGAAATGTAGATGTCTTTCATTCACATCATTTCCCAAGTTTCTGTAAGTTCTCGTTTTGATTTAGAGAAATTCTAAGTAAAAAAATGCAGACCATGCAAAATTTGTTACTAGATATATACTCACATGCATTAGATTTCAAAATAAACTTGCAAGTCCACTGTCAATAAGCAACAATGCTGAATCCTAAAACTAAGTATATCTTCAACAAATTTTTGCTTTCAATTTCTAGATAATATCCTCCAGATACCCATAATTAAGAAACATTATAAAGGGCAGTTTAAACAAGAAAACACAAGATCAGACTTAGATCATAACCCCAAAAGTCTAGAATTAATTCTGGAAGGTCAAAAAAATTTATTACAAAGGAGCATCATAAACTATGGACACACCTTACATCAAAATTCCATTGAAATGCACATGTATATGTATTTTTAATTACCAAAGGAGAAATTGAAAGAGATAAGGTACATATGATGATTTATTATCTGTTTATATTCTACTGAAAATTAAGTGCCTATATTATTCTGCTGTAGCACACTAATGGAGAGTATTTAATCTGCAGTCAATCTATACTTGAAAGTTTGTTAAGTAAGAAGCTGTCATTGTATCCTCAGGATTCACTATTTAATACTCCTAAATTGTTATCTTCTCTTAGAACGCTATGTAACATAACTATAAAATAGACTACTGTTCCATCAGTAATTGAATTGAGCTCTTCTTTGAAAGATTATTTCAATTATAGTGAAATGAGGAAAACTAATTGCAACCTAGTTAGATTTAAAATATGATTTATGAATTTTAAAATATTGAACACTTTTATATGCATGTTTCATTAATATTAATGGGGAATGTGCAGCTAAAAGAACATGCAACATTTAACAATTTTACACTTAAGTGGCTATTTTGCCCCATTTTCTTTATGAATGAAGAATTTGGTAGAATTATTGCAAATGAAGTTGATATCCAAACTGCTAATAATGTGTTCTGCTTCAGATTACCATATCTAGACCTGTGCTATCTGTGTTATTAGCCACTGGGTACAGATGACTGAAGAAACTAAAATTAAACAAAATTTAAATTCACCTCCTGAGTAATTACTTTTTGATAGTGGCTACTATATTAAGCAGTGCAGATGTGAAATGCTGAAATTTCTATTGGACATCCACGAACTAGGTTTTAGTGGAAGCTGTTTTTAGTTCTTATTTGCTCCATGTATAATATCTAATGTAAGACTTTCTAATAAGCTAGAATGGGATTTTTAAAAATAATACATTATTATTATTAATAAACCCACCCTCCAAGTCTCTAGTTGTGTTCTCAAAGATGTCTGAATAGACAAATTGGTAAGGACCTCTATGTTTCATTTCACTAGAGAAGGAAATGAATCAGAAAATGTACCATCTACTTGCCATCAATCATATCAATAAGGAGTAGCCTCAAGATAACAAAGACCTTCTCATTGCCACTAAATATTACCCAATAACCATTGAAGCCTAATACTATAAATGATCTTGAACTGTTTCTATAAGATTTCTGAGTTTAATGTGAAGATTTTTATGATGCTATTTCTTCATCCTGATTCAAAGACAGCATATGTGGTTTGCATCCATGTTTTATTGTCCAGGGATGATACAATACTGAAGCTGCCCAGGTGATGATGTTACCCCATTGATATTAAATAAATATTAACTACAATATTGTTTCTACAAGTCTTATCTCAATTTTCATTCTCAATTTTCACTTGAGGTTTTTGATTCTTTGACTCTCTATCCCCAGATTCTCCTTCAACAACTTGGGAGTGGTCTACCATGAAAGCTGTCTTTAGTTTCATAAAGGCAAACTGCTATTAGCAATAACAGAGAAATTACTGAACGACCATAACATGTTCATGAGACTATCCTAGCAAGTTAACCTTCTTGAATTTTTGGTCTTCCACATGCTGGTTTCTGTTCCTAGAAACAATAAAATAGTATTTGAAAAAGCAGTTTTTAAAACAGGAGGTTCTGGAGCTGGAGTGGTGGCTTAGCGGTTTTGGTGCTTGCCTGGCAAGCACGAGGACCCAGGTTCAAACCCCAGCACCACATACACAACTAAGTGTTGGAGCAACAAAGGCCATGTGAAAAACTAAATAAAATTGATTCTCTCTTTCTCTGTCTGTCTCACTATCTGTCTCTCTTTAAAAAGAAATAGGAGGTTCTGAAAAAAGTACTTTGTCCTTCATGGAAAGTAGGGAGAAACTCAGGTGCTACATTACTCTAATTTGAAGGTCTTTAGTTTCTATGATGCAAACTATATTTTCATTTTGTCTCATTTTGTTTACAAAACTGAGTTTAGAAGTTGTCTTAATAAGTTTACAAAGTGTCTCTCATGGACAGTAAAAATATGATGTTAATAAAAATAACTCTCAAATGAGTTGGTACTATAAGTGCTATGCTAAAAGAATGTACATAGAAAAAGAATACTTTAAGGACTACAAAGATTAAATCGTGTCCTTTAAGAGACATACAGGGGCTGGAGTGGCAGCTCAGCAGTTAAGGAGCTTGCCTGGCATGCAAGGGATTTGTACCCCTGCACAACATACACAGAGCAACAAAAGCCACATGAAAAACAAAATAAAGACTGTAAAGACTGATTCTCTCTTTTTCTCTCCCTCTCAAGGTCCCTCCTGTTCCTCTCTCTCTTAAAAAAAAAAAAAGACATATGCAAATACTATATTTTTTGCTTGTCAACCAGAACCTATAATATCTTACTCATTTTGTTTTATGATGAATGATTAAGAGCTCAATTATTGTAATTAGTTGATTGAAGAAAGACTATACCCATTGCACTTCCACATGAATTTTTTAAAATATTAGCATCGTTCCAGGGTAGCCATCTATCTCATAACGTGTACTCTGGGCCAACAACATCAGATCTTCCTAAGAGGCTTGCTTGAAATGCTGATTCCTAGATTAATCTGAATTCTGAATGTGTGACCTGATCTGCATTTTAACAATATCCCCAGATAAAACATACGGACTCCAAATGTAAAAACATTACACTACATTATTTGAAATGAGGTAACTGAGTGATAACGCAAAGGCAGTAGAAAGGCCACGTGGAACTTCTCCCAGAAGCCATGCTGCAAGATTGAAGTCCTCACTTTAGATCTAGCACATAATCAGCCTGTATAATTTCCCTCTACCATGACAGATCTGGTTTTCCAATTTTCTTGGCAAAGTTTTAATTGCTAAATAGAAAAATAGGCTAATTCTTATATGGTAACATTTTATTTATAAAAACATTTTAATCTGTGTAACACTGCCTTCGTGGTGGGCGGAGCTTTCTTTTCATTGCCTTAAAAACATATTCAAATATATTTTGCTCAAGTTTTCATTAAAATTCATTGATGACAACTTGTATAAATATCTTCAAGGCAAATTGAACAAAGCCATCTCTCCCAGAAGAATGAGACTTTCCTTTGGGTTAACAACTATAATACTCAATAGTGCAAAATTCTATATGACACACACAAAACGAAATTTTTATGGTTAAGAAAGATAAGTGGAGAATTGCCAGTCTTCTGCTTTTCCCACATGTCCTTGTTTCTGTCACAATTTACAACACAAGAAGGCAACATATCAAGTATTACATTCCAGATCCAAACACAACAGTATTTGAATAAAAATAACAAGTAATAGCTTTCTTCAAAATTAAACCTAATATGTGGATGAACTTACCATATTCCAGTAGAAATTATTTGCGTATATTCAGTTCATCACAAAATTTTATCACAAAAATGTCTATTACATTAAAAGATTTTGAATTCAATATATGATTATAATTTGACCTTTAGACTTTTTAAAATTGGTTGAATAGTTCTGCATTCCTTTTCTCATATTTATAACTTCTCAAGAAAATGAAGATAAAAATCGAAGAGAAAACAATGAAGCAATTGAAATTGTTCTTTTTTTAAAATCATTTCATGAATTCATAGAACCAAAATATTCTGGCAGTCCTAAATATAAAAAGAAATGTGCATGTTCACATGGAATAGCAGCAATTCATAGATTAAATTCAGGAAAGTCTCCTTTTAGACTCTGCTTTTTCTTTCTTTCTTTCTGTTTTTTTAACTGCATAATGGTCCTAATAGTTTAAACTTTGCATATATTACAAGATCAGTTTACTTCCATAAAAGGAAGTACACTAAGACATATTCCTTCCCTCATGTCATTGTGGAAAATCGATTTCAGCAAGGAAAAAATGGTCAAGCAGAGCCATGACCCCCAGATGCAACATGTCCCCTGGGCATATTCACCATGGATCAGTGGGATCAAAAGACTTGAAACCCTTTTCCAATTTACTCAGGAATGGAAACATTTATTTCATCCAGAAATATGAACAACAACATATGACAATCTGCATTATCCTAAATGAAAGGGTAAGAAAGTTTTCAAAGATGCCTAAGTTACAACGGACCTGATTTAGGCATGGTGATCCTAGCACAACATGATATTCACTAGACCTTCTTTCACAATTTAAAAGGCTAGTGGCAACTACAACCCACAGATACATATAAAAGA